>CAJHNH020000880.1:86368-222076 GCA_905116865.2 Candidula unifasciata | reverse complement strand
AACGCAGTAATCCACAGAGCAACCCACACAATAACACACATAGCAACGCAGTAATCCACAGAGCAACCCACACAATAACACACATAGCAACGCAGTAATCCACACAGAGCAACCCACACAATAACACACATAGCAACGCAGTAATAATCACAGAGCAACCCACACAATAACACACATAGCAACGCAGTAATCCACAGAGCAGCCCAACCACACATAGCAACGCAGTAATCCACAGAGCAACCCACACAATAACACACATAGCAACGCAGTAATCCACAGAGCAACCCACACAATAACACACATAGCAACGCAGTAATCCACAGAGCAACCCACACAATAACACACATAGCAACGCAGTAATCCACAGAGCAACCCACAGTAATACAGAGCAACACAATAACAACATAGCACGCAGTAATCCACAGAGCAACAATAACACACATAGCAACGCAGTAATCCACAGAGCAACCCACACAATAACAACACATAGCAACGCAGTAATCCACAGAGCAACCCACACAATAACACACATAGCAACGCAGTAATCCACAGAGCAACCCACACAATAACACACATAGCAACGCAGTAATCCACAGAGCAACCCACACAATACCACACATAGCAACGCAGTAATCCACAGGGCAACCCACACAATAACACACATAGCAACGCAGTAATCCACAGAGCAACCCACACAATAACACACATAGCAACGCAGTAATCCACAGAGCAACCCACACAATAACACACATAGCAACGCAGTAATCCACAGAGCAACCCACACAATAACACACATAGCAACGCAGTAATCCACAGAGCAACCCACACAATAACACACATAGCAACGCAGTAATCCACAGAGCAACCCACACAATAACACACATAGCAACGCAGTAATCCACAGAGCAACCCACACAATACCACACATAGCAACGCAGTAATCCACAGAGCAACCCACACAATACTGTTCAAAGAAACTCACACGGAAACTTGCAATCACAAACAGCAACCCACAAAGTTACCGACACAGTCACACGCAAATTTAACGCCACGGCAACCCACACAATAACCCCCACATTAACCCACATACTAGTCCAAACAGAAACCCACACAACACAATAACCCCCCTCCCCTCCCCACATTAACCCACATACTAGTTCAAACAGAAACCCACACAATCACGGTGGTGTAGCGGCTAGTCGCTTGCCTGCGGATAAGCAGGTCGTGGATTCGGATTATGACGGTACCGGACTTGTTTTTAAAAAAAATGACCTTGGCTCACATGATGACCCAGCCTTGAATTGGATGATGCTTGAATGATGCCAATTAGCGCTTTTTTTGGGGTCTTAGTTCTGAAACTTCTGGAGTTCTAGGGGTTTTTACTTTTGAGTCTGATTAAGTGGTGTTCGGGTTAAGGAGTTCCTCTGTGGTATGGGGTGGGATGTGTGTCGAGGTAATGCGGTTCCCAAGGTACATGGATCACCCTCACCCGCAGTGAACTGTAAGTTTCACCTGGCCGGTCTAACCAGTACAAGTATCCAAACTGGCAAACTCCGAATAGGTTGACAGTATCCAGTTACCATCTCAAGAAAATTTCCTGGTTATGCACACCGGGAAATACCGGAGTGAAAGGAAATGAAAGAGCCGACAAACTGGCCATGTAACAGCTGGTAGTGTAAGACGTATGGACATCATCGGCGACAGGGTCGCTCTCTAGTCTGCCGGTAGATGACTATGTTGCCGGTCGCGACTGTATTTAGGACTGTCTCCTTTGATCCCTTCAACACTGCAAGAGTCCTTTTCACGGCTCATGGTGGCGTGTAACGCTAAACCATATTATATGGCGCCCATAACCTAGTCACAGTTATAACCTAAATCTCCTCCCTTTGGGGATGTTGGTTGAATGTGAAGATTTTTTCCCAGCAAAGCATCTACCTACTGCCCGTCTCGAGAAAATTTCTTGGTTGTGCACACCAGGAAACACCGGAGTGAAAAGAAATGAAAGAGCCGAAAGATTGGCCTAGACTGCAGTAGTTGGTGGGGGGAAAGTATTCACATGGCAGACAAATTAAATGCGCAGCGTTGCAGAGACTTTGAAACAAAGCAGTCACAGATAATGTAGTGCCTGTTGCAAATGGGTACTTAACAGTTGAGTTAAGTCAAGAATTAACATCACTGCACTTGGGGCAATCCCATGCGTGCTCCGTCTTCATCTTCAGCAGCCAGCACAGAGTTCTAATACTGACGGTACTGGTCACAATCTGGTTATATGTCCGTCTTGCCTTTCCTCTAAGTGTAGTGAGCCGGCCAGACCCTCTGGTTTCACCCAGGTGCCTCATTGTCTCCAAGCCATAATAATCGTCTTTCTCTACTGATTCCGTTGCTTGTTCCCAAAGGACCTTGACCACATCTGCCCTGTCGTGTATCAATTCACCATCCAGTGGTGCAGATCCAGCCAATCTGTCTGCCTGTTCATTACCCACAACGCCGTTATGCACGGGAGAAAAGATCTAAAGTATGCTCACTACTTGTGACCTTCCCAGTGAAGCTTGCCACTCTGCTCGAAGCATCCCTGTCTTCACCTTTCTCAGCATGGTTTCAGACATGTGTATAAGGGTCAGAAACAAGGACAAGCATGAGGAAACCAGCTGCGGGACAGAGAAAGTCGAGAATGGGGACACTGAGATGTCGAGTGCCTCAAAGGACGGAGCACGAATGGGTAGGACCGAAGTGCTAGGATGTCGTTACAGGCAGCATTCAACAGAACTCCTGTGGGATTAGCCCAATTTCTGCACGTGTGCATGCATGCAGAAAAAGAAATTCACGTGAAAAGAGGTCTCGGGTAGTTAGCGATCTTTTGATATTTGTTCCGCGTGTGCAGGAGTGTTAGAAAATTAACATGCATACAGAATGGGAGTAGAGTTGTATTTACGCATGAAGGAACGAACGAACGAACACATTTTATTTTTAAAGGGTTAAGAATTGGGCACGCAGGCCCGTCTTACATTCTGCCCTTCGAGGTCTCCCTCCATTCTTATATCATTTCATCCACACATCAAGTAATAAAACATTATAAAAAGCATCAAATCATTAAGTACAAGCACTGAAATGCCTACATTTCTAACTACAGCAACCGCAGTGGTTGTTATAAATCTATGGAAAAAGGCGCTATTTCTAAAATTTTTTTTTTTTTTTTTGGTCCTCTATAGGGGCATGTAATCTGTGCTCAAATAATATTCAAACAGTTTTCTATTGTACCTATAGGGACTAGTTTTATTTTTGATCTGTTGTGGAAGACAATTCCACAGCAGAGCTGCGGCGTCCGCTAAACTTGATTTGTATAGGTCTATCCTAGGTTTAGGGATGTGTAATATGTTTAGGCATTTACTGTGCCTTCCATTATATTTAAACAACGGCCATAAGTAACATGGAGCTTTTTGGGATAATATTTTGTGCATAAATTTCGCCTTATTAAAAAGTAGACGTTCACGAAGCGGTAGCAGCAAAAGACCTTTATACGTTTCGGAACTCACTGTCGTATAATTATTACTTATTAAGCGAATAACCCGTTGTTGCAGTGACGTGAGCCTCTTGATAACAGAACTGGAACAACCATCCCATATTGTAGAGCAATAGTCTATATATGTGAGAAATATAGAATATCTTTCTTGTGTTTTCGTCAAGAAAGTTTTTTAATTTTTGAAAGCTGGTAAACCTTTTTAGCTGTTTGCTTCACAAGTGCTTGTACGTGTGAGTTGAAGGTTAGATTTGCATCAATGATCAACCCCAGTGCTTTGTGCTCAGTTACACTTTCCACTTGAGTCCTCCCAATGTAGAGTTGAAGCGTTCTCTGTGAATTTAGACTACATAGTTTTTGTCTCGTTGTTATTAGCATAGATTTTGTTTTATTAATGTTTATTTGCATACGGTTTGCACTGCTCCATTTGGCTACATTGGTTAGTTCTTGTTGTAATGACGACTCTACTGCAATGCTTGTTTGAGCATTTGCATAGATGATACAGTCGTCTGCGAATAGACCGCATGATGACGTCAGGCATAAGGGAAGATCATTTATGTAGATATTAAATTATAGAGGGCCGAGAATCGAGCCCTGAGGCACCCCAGTATTTAAGCTAGTTGTCCGCGATAGGAATTTATTGTAAGAGATTATTTGTTTTCTATTTAACAAAAATGATTTTATTAACATTAATAGTCTAGGGTTAAATTTCATTGTTTCTAATTTTCTAATAAGAATATTATGGTCTATCATGTCAAAAGCTTTTTTAAAGTCTATAAATACCCCTCCACATATTTTCTCATCGTTAATATTCTTATGCCAGTTTTCTATCATGTTTGTTACGGCAGTATGGCAAGAATATTTTGGTCGAAACCCTGATTGGTTATCGTTTATAAGTTTGTTGCGATCTAAATATTGAAATGTTAATTTATGAATATGTTTCTCTCGTGGTTTTGATAGAGATGATAACATGGAGATCGGTCTATAGTTACCTGGGATGCTACTGTCTAAGGAACCAGATTTTAGGTGTGGATAAACTTTGGCAATCTTAAATGTCAATGGGAAGTAGCTTTTAGCAAGACATTGGTTGTAGATAAAAGTCAATAACTCACAAATAGCTGGTGCAGCACTGCAAAGGATCCTATTGCTGATTCCATCTAAACCGAACGCATTGCTGTTTCTGAGGCTATTGAGATGTGTAAACACATCAGCCACTGACATGAGAGGTATGTCAGAAGGAATATCTTCGGAGCATTTATTTTCACAAAATGATGAAAGCAGGGATAAATCACAAGGACAATTTGGTATTGTGTCTTTTAACTGTTCTATATCGGCTTAAAAGAACTTACTAAATTCATCTGATGTTATGTTAGATGTCAGTAAACGCGTTGAGGTACTTTTTTTTTTTTTTTTGTCAATGTATTAATTGCCTTCCATATACCTTTGGTGTTTGTTTTATCTACTATTAACATTTTTAAAAAGTTCTTCTTCTCCTTACGAATGGTATACTGGACTTTGTTTCGGAGACCTCGGTATTTAATTAAATCTATATTTTTATGTGCATTATCTCGCTCTCTCATAACTTCAATTACTTCCTGGGTGATCCATGGGGATTTAGTCTGATGTTTCACACGGACCTCTTTAATTGGCACATGTTTATCAAATTCGCAACAGAAGGTCTTCAGCCAATATTCAAGAGCGTCGCCGGGGTCAGGAAGTTGATAAACATGGCCAAGAGGTGAATTGAGCAGGTCCTGTAGGAATGTATCTTGATTAAAATTTTTGTAGCTTTTAAATTAAACACTTATATGTTTTTGTTTGGTAATTTTCGTTCCTATTTTGTTCCACACACACGTTACGGGGTAATGATGGCTCATTGCTGTAGTGGGTACCTGGCATTCTATGATGTTATCAGGACATGTTGCATAAATATGGTCTATGAGTATTGACGATGATTTTGTTATTCTAGTAGCTTGATTGACTAGCTGTTGGAGATTGTATGAGGCAGTTATGTCCTCCCACGTCTTATTGGATTTTAGGGCGTTTATATTAAAGTCCCCAGGAAGTATCATTTCTCCTACATTGTTGAACACTGTATCCATCATGACGGGGAAGTTTTCATACCACATGTTACTAGCACTAGGGTTCCGATAGAGATAGCAAACTACAATGGGTCTGTGATTTTGTAGCTAAACTTCCAAAACTATGCATTCTACCTCCTTAGTCTCTAAGTCTAGTCTACGGTGAACATTTAGTGAATCACTGACGTAGACCGCTATACCCGTCTCTTGTTTACAATGTGGGTCTCTTCTAATAACTCTAAAACCGTTGATATGTATATCATCATCTGTAATGTTGTCATGTAATCTACTCTCACTAAGGCCGAACAACTGAAAACCTTGACTAAGAATAAGCGACAGTTCGGGCAGTTTTCCCAAAAGATGGCAGATATTCAAATGTCCTCATTTAAGCCCAGTTTTAGTGGGCCAATGCTCACATGTGTCAGACATGATATCAATACAGTACAATATCGGTTCTGTCAATACCACAGTATTTTAAACTGCAACAATAACAATAATGATGACAATAACTAAGTAAAATTAGTTACAAAAACAAATTATTAATGGGAGTAAAAGAAAAAAAAAAAAAAAAACGATTGAAAAGAGAGAGTATAAAGGAAAGTTAAATTAAAATTTCCTAACTCACATACACCAACACCTCGCTTACAGTTAAGCAGATTTAAGCAGTATTATAACTAGCCCAAATAGTAGACTACAAATGTGTAGCTCGATAGACAAGTCAGTGTTTATAAATGTATCTGTGTGACCAACTGCTGATCCAGTGGGCAGCACAGTAACAGTGAAATAAACGCCTAATGTAAGAATATAGCAAATATAATATTATTATTATTATAAAATAGTAAGTAAGTAAAAAGTAAAGGACCCTTTCCACGCCTTTAGGCGTATAGGGCATAAAGGGCTAGACCTATATTTTTATAGACCAACGGCACAAGATGGGTGATGTGGTCAGCATCACGCCGGCCGCCTCTACTTCCCGGGATTGCACCCGGTACCCACTCAAGGCTGGGTCGACCTGGGAGCCAAGGTCATTTTTGAAGAAAAGTCTTCAGATATGTAGCTGTTTGTAAGTGTAGTCTCCAGTCCTTGGTTGGCAGAAGCCTGGTGAATACCGGTAGTGTTTTCGACGGGAATTTCCCAGCTAGGAAGAGGAGGAAACGTGTCTTCATATCTATCCCCCTCCTGTGCAAAGGTGGGTGTATGATATTGTGGTCTATTTCCATGTGGTGGCATGTATCCTCTCGGTGTGGAGGCAGATTGGGCGTCAGGCTTGCGCGAGCTTGTATAAATGGTGGCTGACTTACATCTTTTGGCATAATAATCTGACGGAGTAGAGACAACTGTTCTATGCAATTCTGTGTTGGGTGTATGCATTGTTCTGGCTGGATACATTATGTTTTTGGCTAGAAGGCTGGTGCCCAAAATGGACGTGTGAATCTGATCCTTATACATACTCTTTTTGGTGCACCAGACTGTGCTGTAAAGCACGGTGTGTTATTTATAAAAGTTAACTTGTTGTGATGGCAAAAGTTCTCCAGAGTTTTGCAGGGCGGAATTATAGACGAGAAAAATGTACAGGATTTAGGAAAAGTGTGACGCAATAAATTTAGTAAAGTCCCCAGCTGAGAAGCCGTGACACCTTTGTCATTCATCGTGTCATTTATTCCTTTGTGTATGGTGGTTTTCTCTATGTTGTTGTTTTTTGGCAGTCTGCGTACCCAGTCTACTAGTCTATCCACTCCAGCACCTGGTAGCGGAATAACGGATACTACATCATTGTCTGATGTGGTCATTCGGTCACCGTACACACCTTTCATTAGAGAGTCCCCAATAACTAGGTGCGTACAATTAGATCCTATCATTTGCGTTTGTTGCCTGAGAGAGTGTCTTGTCTGTCGCTTTTGCCATTGATGGCTTTTGTTCAGAAGTTCATGGGATGTTTTGTCTACCTTTGCGCTGATGAGAAGCTAGATGGGACCAAAGCCTTGTCAGAGCAACTGAACGATGTGAAAAACAAATAGATAATTATGGTCTGGAAAGAATGGCACCGATAGAAACGACAAGAGGATCTGGTCTACACGCTACAGGAAGGTGAACAGGACATATGATCAAACTACCGTCTGGTCTGGTAGTCTGGTAGTCTTAGTTTCAGCTTCATAGCAAACGGGTCGCCCCATCTTTGCTCCGCTCCTGTGCCAGCGAAAAACACCCAGAATGTTTATCACAGTCCCTTGTGGAAAGATTGACAGACTGCTGTCTCAGCATATCTAGCATACACTCGCATTAACGCATATGGTAGCCATCCGAAGTGCTAACACCAACAGTCCAACATACAATCAAACTACCACTAGCACCATCAGAGTAAAGAGTTTGCTGGCTGCGGGATATGAGGATAGGGCGCTTATGGGAATATCAAGAGTGTTGTGATGTCAGTTCTTGGCTTAAAATTAAAGATTCTTCTGACTCTTCTTGTCTCTACTCCTGGAATGCCTGACAGTGTCACGACAGTAAGAGATCTTCTTGTCTCTACTCCTGGAATGCCTGACAGTGTCACGACAGTAAGAGATCTTCTTGTCTCTACTCCTGGAATGCCTGACAGTGTCACGACAGTAAGAGATCTTCTTGTCTCTACTCCTGGAATGCCTGACAGTGTCACGACAGTAAGAGATCTTCGGAACTGGCCCTTCTGTTCGCTTCGTATAAAGTACTTTTCAGTGTCTCTGATATTTCTGCGGTCCATATTCTATGTGGTCAACCTCTGGCTCTGTTACCGTCGTATTTGTATAACACTGCTCTCTGTGGTCCCCTGTCTAATGTCAGTCTTGTTACATGGCCAAACCATTTGATCTGCTGTTTTCTACCGATAAAGTTAAGTTTTTGTTCCGTGCCGACTCTCCTCCTGATATCATCGTTCCTAAGTCGATCGTTCCTTGTTACACCTAGCATAGTTCGTACACCTGATGCCCCAATGTGAAATATAACTTCTCATCATATATGCAGTTCAATAATCAGAGACGGTACCCAGAGAGTTGACAACATTCCCAGTATATACTCTAACGCAGTGGTTTACGAACTGTGCTCCGCGGCGCCCCGGGGAGCCGCGACCTCTTCACAGGGGCGCCGCCAAATATTGTAAAAGCTTTATAATTAATATAACCAAGACACGAATAGTCATACTTTTTTTACTCAGGTTAGGGCACTGTGGAGCAATTTTAATTAAAAGCGACTCGATCAAGACAAGTTTAGGAAATACTGCTTTAACGAGAATTGATTCCACATCAGCTATCTTCTACCTGCAAACGGGTTTTGTAGGAGATTTACTCCTGTTTGAGCCAATGCTTCGTCATTTGTGACTGGGATTTTCGGGAAGATTTGGATTTATGACTTTTGGATATTCATATTTCGCAAAACTTTGGGAAATAAAGCCAATATGGAAAGTTTAAATCTCGACTTTACACATTCTCGACTTTACTTGTCCGAGACATTACTTATCTCATCTGTTCATATCTTTGACTTTACAGTCCTACTTTCCATTACAGCTACTAGCTTGCGGTTTAATGTTTTACTATTGCTTCTGCTATTACCACCGACAACACCATAACCTTAACCCCCAAAACTATTAATGCTGTTGCTGCTACTGTTACTACTGCTGCTGCTATTACTACTACTACTACTTCTACTACTGCTGCTGCTGTTTTTGCTGCAGCTACTACTACGATTGCTGCTGCTGCTAATACAACTACTACTGCTTCTATAACTACTTCTGTTACTGCTGCTGTTATTATTACTGTACTGTTAAAAAAACAGGAAATTAATAAACGCATAGTTATCCAATGACGCGTTTTTATTAGTTTCTAAATAAGATATCGTACTCGGGTATGTGAAAAGCATACTCGAATGTTGTTTACCGGTGCAATGAAAGTCGATCCTCTCGACTTCAACCTTCATAATAAAAATTAATAATAAAAATATTATTATTATATTCGAGTCATTAAAACCCGGCGTAGGATGTCGCGTACCCTATCATGATTATCTCTCCTTTACACACTCTGCAAACAGGAGAGGCACCCCTACCCCTCTCACGACCCCCCCCCCCCTTTCCGTTTCTCCTTTCTGTCGTGGACATTTGTTTATGCCCATGGCTCTCAACCTTTCTAATGCCACGACCCTCTAATACCGTTCCCTCGTGTTGCGGCGACGCACAGACAATTATTTTCCGTCATAACTTCAATGAATATGTGTTTTCCGATGGTCTTGGGCGACCCCTGTGAAAGGGTTGCGACCGGCAGGTTGGGAACCGCTATCTTAGGCTGTCTCCCAGAGACAAAACGACCCGACGATATTCTACCCCCCCCCCCCTTTTTTTTTCCGCTCACTCTTTAGCAGGACTTATTAGCGGCTCATCGATCAGACCTTTTCAGTGGGTAAATTAAAGGCCTGTGTCTATGGTGAAGCGGCTTGAAAGCTCGCCTGCGGATCGGAAGGTAGTACTTTCGTGTCCGGACGGAACGGGGATTTCTTCGAAAAATGACCTTGACCCAGATTGACCCAGCCTTGAGGGGATACCAGGTGCAGTCCTGGAAAGTAAAGGCGGCCGGCGTAATTAGTGTATACAATTATAGGTCTGGCGGCTATCCTCCGAAAAACGGTTGTAAATTATCGAGGCGAAAAATATACCCTAACAGGGCCTCAGTCACGGCCGCACTTCCGTCGTCTTAAAATGCACGCTTACGGCGACTTCCGCCACCGCCAAATGGCGAACTTTCGGCAACTTCCGCCACGCGGCGTGGATTGGGGCTACACTAGATGACTAGGACTCACGAGCAGCAGCTACCGCATCTCCTGCAGCTTCCTTCATTTTATTTGCTCCTGAGTCATAGCCATCTAGTTTAGCCCCAATCCACGCCACGTCAGTGGCGTTTGGGACACCCTCGGCGGTGGCGGAAGTTGCCGGAAGTTCGCAAATCGGCGGTGGCGTTATAGTCCCCGCAAGTGCGCAATTGACACGTGACTGAGGCCCTGTTAGGGTATATTTTCCGCTCGATAATTTACGACCGTTATTCGGAGGATAGCCGGTCCGGCTTTGTATTCCCAATAAGCATAAAGGGGCCGTGACTTTTTTATTTACTTTTACTCTCTCTGTCTCTCTCTCTCTTTCTCTCTCTCTCTCTCTTTCTCTCTGTCTCTCTCTTTCTCTTTCTCTCTCTTTCTCTCTCTCTCTTTCTCTCTCTCTCTCTCTTTCTCTCTGTCTCTCTCTTTCTCTCTCTCTCTCTCCCTGTCTCTCTCTGTCTCTCTCTGTCTCTCTCTGTCTCTCTCTCTTTCTCTCTCTCTCTCTTTCTCTCTGTCTCTCTCTTTCTCTCTCTCTCTCTTTCTCTCTATCTCTCTCTCTCTCTCTTTCTCTCTGTCTCTCTCTTTCTCTCTGTCTCTCTCTTTCTCTCTGTCTCTCTCTTTCTGTCTCTCTCTCTCTTTCTGTCTCTCTCTCTCTCTCCCTCTCTCTCTTTCTCTCTTTCTCAGTCCATGGCGATAGTTAGTGAGACAATCTAGACCGGCCTGTGTTAAGAAAAATGTTAGCATGTCATGCTCACACGTGCACACCACACACATATATATATACACACACGCACCCTAATCGCCCCCTCCCCCCACACACACACACGCACACACACACAAATACACACACATACACACGCAAACCCCCCTCCCCCCTATACACACACACACAATACTGACCAGCTTGGCAAACACTGAGAATGACCAACAGCATCAGCAAGCGGGCCCGTGACCACACACTCCCACCCACCACGTCATGCCAGCAGCTACTCCTCTCTCTCCAAGGAAGTGTCAGCAAAAGATGAAAACCTGGGAGCCCGCGGGAGACGATGAGATCATTCAGCCGGTTCATATTGGTCCCTCACCTGAACCGGTTTGAGTGGCCAGATACAAGAACCAAGTTGTTGCCAAAGTCCAGTGAACTTAAACAAGTTTTCCCAGCCTTAGTAGAATCGAAAGTCCAGAGAACTTAAACAAGTTTTCACAGCCTAAGTAGAATCGAAAGTCCAGTGAACTTAAACAAGTTTTCACAGCCTAAGTAGAATCGAAAGTCCAGAGAACTTAAACAAGTTTTCACAGCCTAAGTAGAATCGAAAGTCCAGTGAACTTAGTTTTCACAGCCTAAGTAGAATCGAAAGTCCAGAGAACTTATACAAGTTTTCACAGCCTAAGTAGAATCGAAAGTCCAGAGAACTTAAACAAGTTTTCCCAGCCTAAGTAGAATCGAAAGTCCAGTGAACTTAGTTTTCACAGCCTAAGTAGAATCGAAAGTCCAGAGAACTTATACAAGTTTTCACAACCTAAGTAGAATCGAAAGTCCAGTGAACTTAAACAAGTTTTCACAGCCTAAGTAGAATCGAAAGTTCGGTCGTTATTAATTTAATGGAAATTAAAAGGGTAAACAGAGAACCCCTTTCGACTCATTTGTGGTTTCCTGAAATCTGATGTTTTGGACCGAAAAGCGTAGATATCATAGCCTTTCTGTAAACCACAATACAACTTGACAACTCCCACTGAAAGAGGGAACGCAAAAGAAGAAGAAAAAGAAGAAGAACAACAACAAAAACACCAACAAGAAAGACAAGAAAAAATGGCGCTGAAGAGACCTCGTAGAAACAGATGGTGACAACCCTAGAAGATTCTTGACAGTCTTGTGTCATGTCATGGAGGGGTGTCAGCACATGAACTAATCGTAGGTTGTGACGAAGCACGGTCGCTCAAGCGAATATATATATTTCACTAGCTGTGCCCTGCCACGCGTTGCTGTGGCCTCGAATGGTGAAATTGAAAAAAAAGAAAGTAGCTCTCGACTAATAACCCTCAACCCCCGTCCCTCTCCCCTCCACCCAGTCATATCTCCCTCCCCGAAGGAATAAAAAATCATCACTTTGCGAAATTAATAAAATAGAAATAGTTAAGAAATGATAACTTTAAAATAATGTTTTAAGCTCTCTCAGTTAACAGTGTCTGCCATCAACCCCCCCCCCCCCCCTTTCCCCCATTCCCTCCACTAGTCATATCATCCTCGCCGAAGGATAGGAAAGTCATCATCTGACGAAAATTGTAACTGAACTGAGCTTTGCATCCGTGTTCACCCAGAGACAGATGGATAGCATTAATGTGTAATGAGAAGTAAATGTTTCTAGTTTAACAGCTACCACATTACCCATCCAGTACCAGTACTACTGCTACCACTACCACCACCACCTTCAGAACAAAAACAAAAAACAGTCACTACTGTCTGTGCAGGTCGGTGTAGCCAGAGGGGTTAGCGCTGCATGATGTCGCCACGGACTGTTTAGTGTGATTGAGGTCCCAACAGAGAAAAAGAAAACCCACAGTAATAGTCCGCTCTATACTCACAAATAGCGGAATTAAAACCCCACCCGTCATCTCCCCTCTCCGAAGGGACGAATGTTAAATGAACTTGGCATCCGTGTCCACCCAAAGTAAACTGGACTGTAAGCAGTCTTAGTTAACAGCTTATGTCATCTACGAATAGTTTATCATCGCGAAAAAAAAAAGGTCGACGCAGTCTTGAATGTGTACCAGGTGCAGTCTGAGAAGTAAAGGCGGCCGCCGTGATGCTGACCACATCACCCACCAAGTACAGTTTGGTCTATAAAACACAATAAGAAGATAAAAAGAAACTCCACAACTGTCAGTTGTTTTGCAGAAAAATGTCAGTTGTTTTGGCAGAAGAAAATGTCAGTTGTTTTGGTAACGAAAGTGTCAGTTGTTTTAGTAACGAAAGTGTCAGTTGTTTTGGTAACGAAAATGTCAGTTGTTTTGGTAAATGTGTGTGCGTGTATGTTTGTATGTATGTGTGTGTGTATGTGTGTATGTATGTATGTCGGTCGGTCGGTCGGTCGGTCGGTCGGTCGGTCGGTCGGTCGGTCGGTCGGTCGGTCGGTCGGTCGGTCGGTCGGTCGGACGGTCGGTCGGTCGGTCGGTCGGTCGGATGGTCGGTCGGTCGGTCGGTCGGTCGGTCGGTCGGTCGGTCGGTCGGTCGGTCGGTCGGTCGGTCGGTCGGTCGGTCGGACGGTCGGTCGGTCGGTCGGTCGGTCGGTCGGTCGGTCGGTATGGCGCCACCACATGAAGCCGCCCCTATTGTGGCGCAAAGCAACCCAACTGTGGCTGCGATCAATAGCCCTACAACCAGGGCCCGCTGCAACAAGAGTACACGGAAGCCGGAAAGTCTCCTCCCTGAGATTACTCAGTGTTCAAGCTGCAATAGGACGTGGCACACTGTCGCGACCTGCCACAGCTGCCTTTCATGCCGGTACTGCTCTATGCAGCACGTATTCAAGGACTGTCCCCTGGCTGAACTAGACACCGACTTGAAAAAGCCCAACCCTAACAGGAGGTGTTTAAACTGCACAGGCGTCACAGTGCGAGATACATGGGATGCTCTTACCTCAAAGACATGAAGAGAGCGGTGTTTGCAGAAACGCACAGAGGTTCGAGGCACCCAGACTGCGCCTAAGAAGCCAGCCCACCCTGCCATCTAAAGCCATTCCACTGGAGAAGAGGAACGCTGCCACCCAGAGCCAAGATCTAGTAAGAACAGTATCGAAGCTGAGGACCGAAATACAGAAACAGAAAGCCGCTGCCGCCGCCGAAAGAGCAGAGACGCACGAACCTATCTCCCTGGTGCTAGGAGAAGAAAGATGACAACCGCCCAAGTCAAACTCCCCGCCTGACACTGTCTTCGGAGCGGATCGCGGCCGATGACAGGACAGAGTATGCTGCACAACTAAGCGAAAGTAAGAAAGAAGCCACAGAAACCAAAGATAACGTCAGCACTTTAATTTCAAGTTTGGCAGCAGCCCAGGTAGCAGACGAGCGACGCGGACAGGTGGAGATAGAGCAGAGAAGCAGAGCGATGGTCGTGCTGAAAGAGACAAGGGAGGAAGCCTACATAAAAGTAACCCAATTAGTGCAGGCTAAATCAAAAGCAGTAGCGGCTGAGATGGCAACCAGAACAGAGCGCAACCTATTGCAGAAAGAAAGTGTGGCAGTCAGTATAGCAGCAAAGAAATCAAGTGTCAGCAGGGCAGACAAATGATTCTACACAGACAAATCAATGCAGAAGGCGGATAAATGCACAGCCACTGAAGAAAAAGCAATGAAGCATCAGGTACAGCTGACTGAACCCATCAAAAGCACAAACCAAGGCACAGAAACCCAAAGCATTGATCACAACGTCAAAGAGCTGACGACCCTCCTCGATTCCACCAGGAAGAAAGATGCCAACTTGACGAAAAAATGGAAGAGAACAAGGTTCTACAGGTACATCTATCAGTGGCATGGGCCCAACTAGATCTCTACAAAGTATAAAATATTGATGATGAGACAGGAATCAAATACTGGAAATTGAAAACATACCCGCCGAGGAAACAGAACAAACCCAATGGCAGCAAACACAAAGGCAAGCGAGGTAGACGAGGGAACTTCCAATAATAAGTTAGCCGCCGGCATCAGACCCACCCGTCCCTGTCCCAGGCCGCCCCAGGCAAAACTGGTAGTCCTTTTATAGGACTGCCTAAATCCACCCCCACGAAGCCGAAACGACCTGCACCAGTGCCAAGCAGCAGAAGACAGACCGCAGCAAAAGCCCAGCAATTAAAACAAGCACAGAAACTAGGCCGCCATCTTCGAGGAAATGCTAGCCCACCGAAAACGGAGAAATCGCGGAGATGCGCTAGGACAGAAAGCAGAAACCCAAACCGATACCCGTTCCAGGTAGGCCCAGGCAAATGTGCTAGTCCTTCTCAGGACTGGCAGACTTCCCTCCCAAACACGAGAGCCGCAAAGCCAGATCGCGTCAGACATGTGGAAGAAAAACTAAACTCAGGCGAAACTGATCACAACAAAAAAACTAAATTCATATAAGACAGCAAAGACCCAGTCCTCGATATAGCAGGCCGTCTTGTGGCTCAAAGAGATCAAAGTTTGGAATTTTTGTTTATCACATTGGAATTGGAATTGTACAGGTGCTGTTGCTTGCAAGAAATGACATCACTGAGTCATAAGTATAAGAAGGAGAACACCCACATTCTTTAGGCAACATAGCGAGAGGGGACGGAGCCGCGAGAGGGGAATAGAAGCCTCGAGAAGGGACACTGGAGCTACGAGAGGGGTCATTGGACCTGCTAGAGTGGACATTGGACCTGCGAGAGTAGACTTTGGAACCCCGAGAGGGGACATTAGAGCCTCGAGAGGGGACATTGGAGCCTTAGAGGGGACATTAGAGTCGCGAGAGGCTACATTTGAGTCGCCAGAGTGGATATTGGAGCCGAGAGAAGAAACATTGGACCTGCAAGAGGGGACATTAGAGCTGCGAGAAGGGATATTGGACATGCAAGAGTGGACATTAGAGCTGCGAGAAGGGACGGAGCCGCCAGAGGGGACATTAGAGCCGCAAGATGAGACATTGGAGCTACGAGAAGTGACTTTGGACTTGCGAAAGTGAACATTGAAGCCGTGGGAGGGGACATTGAAGCCGCAAGAGGGGACATTACAGCCGCGATACGGAACATTGGAGCCATGAAAGGGGACATTAGACCCGTGAAAGGGAAACTGGACACGAAAGAGTGGACACTGGAGCCGAGAGAACGGACAGTGGAGACGCGAAAAGGAACATTGGAGTCGTGAAAACAGGTTATTGCTTAATTGCAATTTAAGGGGTAACTATAGCGAATTTTTTTTTTTTAAACAGAGTTAAAGCAATTTTTTTTATATTGGTAATTTGAAGGGATACATGTTATTACATTTGCATACATTAAGTGTTAAAAAATTATGGTTGTCATGGCAATAGCCACCATTTTGCAGAAAAAAAAAATGTACTTAGAATCATAAAATTTCAAGAATAGTCGTACATATCAAACAACAAATCATAGATTCATGACCTTTGATCCTATTTAGAGGTACAGGTTTAGATTATTTTACTTTAAATATGTTTTCAAATATTTTTCGTAGAATTTTAAACAAAAACTTTCTAAATTCTAGTTTAAAAAAAAAAAAAAAAAACAGTCCCTATAATATAGTTTAAGGAGTATGCATACTACATTTAATGTTTCTAGTCTTTAAATTAGCTGAGATTTTAGTACTTCATATACACAACAAACAGAAATATAAAGATGTGAGAAAACTGACTTTAAAACTTTTTTTAAATCTAAAATAAGTGCATGGGTTGGTGCCTTTAGAATTAACTTTTCAAAGCTAAATTGTCTGCAACTGACATACATGTTGTGTGTTATCTATTCTACGAATGCCGAACTTTACAAAAACGAAAACATTGAAAATGTGATATTTTTGTCATAAATTGGAACAAATGCCGTGTAGTGACCCCTTAAAAAAAGGTAAACGTCAAGGATAGGAGGCTGCTGTAATAACATACTACAAGGGACAGATAGAATCATACACGGTGCAGGGGACAGATAGGATCACACACGGTGCAGGGGACAGATAGAATCACACACGGTGCAGGGGACAGATAGGATCACACACGGTACAGGGGACAGATAGAATCACACACGGTGCAGGGGACAGATAGAATCACACACGGTACAGGGGACAGATAGAATCACACACGGTGCAGGGGACAGATAGAATCACACACGGTACAAGGGGACAGATAGGATGACCCATGGTACACGGGACAGATAAGATGACACACGGTACAAGGGACAGATAGGATGACCTATGGTACAGGGGACAGATAGGATGACATATGGTACAGGGGACAGATAGGATCACACACGGTACAGGGGACAGATAGGATCACACACAGTACAGGGGACATATATGATGACCTATGGTATAAGAGACTGATGTGGTAACACACTACAGGGGACAGATAGGACGACCCATGGTACACGGGACAGATAAGATGACACACGGTACAGGGGACAGATAGGATGACCCATGGTACACGGGACAGATAAGATGACACACGGTACAGGGGACAGATAGGATGACCTATGGTACAGGGGACAGATAGGATGACATATGGTACAGGGGACAGATAGGATCACACACTGTACAGGGGACAGATAAGATGACACACGGTACAGGGGACAGATATGATGACCCATGGTATAGTGGACAGATATTCTAACCCATGGTATAGTAAACAGATATGATGACCCATGGATTAGTAAACAGATATGATGACCCATGGTATAGTGAACAGATATGATGACCCATGGT
This sequence comes from Candidula unifasciata, assembly GCA_905116865.2. Lineage (NCBI taxonomy): Eukaryota > Metazoa > Mollusca > Gastropoda > Stylommatophora > Geomitridae > Candidula > Candidula unifasciata. Next base: position 204,217 of record CAJHNH020000880.1, on the reverse strand, counting down.
ATAGTAAACAGATATGATGACCCATGGTATAGTAAACAGATATGATGACCCATGGTATAGTAAACAGATATGATGACCCATGGTATAGTAAACAGATATGATGACCCATGGTATAGTAAACAGATATGATGACCCATGGTATAGTGAACAGATATGATGACCCATGGTATAGTAAACAGATATGATGACCCATGGTATAGTAAACAGATATGATGACCCATGGTATAGTAAACAGATATGATGACCCATGGTATAGTAAACAGATATGATGACCCATGGTATAGTGGACAAATATGATGACCCATGGTATAGTGGACAGATATGATGACCCATGGTATAGTAAACAGATATGATGACCCATAGTATAGTGGACAGATATGATGACCCATGGTATAGTAAACAGATATGATGACCCATGGTATAGTGGACAGATATGATGACCCATTGTATAGTGAACAGATATGATGACCCATGGTATAGTGGACAGATATGCTAACCCATGGTATAGTGAAGAGATATGCTGACCCATGGTATAGTAAACAGATATGATGACCCATGGTATAGTGAACAGATATGTTGACCCATGGTATAGTGAACAGATATGATGACTCATGGTATAGTAAACAGATATGATGACCCATGGTATAGTGAACAGATATGTTGACCCATGGTATAGTAAACAAATATGATGACCCATGGTATATTGAACAGATATGATGACCCATAGTATAGTGAACAGATATGATGATACATGGTATAGTGAACAGATATGATGACCCATTGTATAGTGAACAGATATGATGACCCATGGTATAGTAAACAGATATGATGATACATGGTATAGTGAACAGATATGATGACCCATTGTATAGTGAACAGATATGATGACCCATTGTATAGTGAACAGACATGATGACCCATGGTATAGTAAACAGATATGATGATACATGGTATAGTGAACAGATATGATGATACCTGGTATAGTGGTCAGATATGATGATACCTGTATAGGGGACATATATGGTAATATACGGTACAGGGGACTGTTGTGATTATCCATAATATAGGGGACAGATATCGTGACACACGGTACAGGGGACAGATGTAATGACCCATGGTATAGAGGACAGATATGATGACCCACTGTATAAGGGACCCATATGGTGACTCACAATACAGGGTACAGATCTGATGACCCATGGTATAGTATACAGATATGCTGACCCATTGCATAAGGGACAGATATGATGACACACGGTGCAAGGGACAAACCTGGTGACCAATGGTGTAGGAGACTGATATGATGATACACAGTACAGGGGACAGATATGATGGCCTACAGTACAAGACATATAGAATACCGAAGTGGCAAATAACCTGATCAAAGCCACATTGAAGAGCTATCAGAAAAAGACGTCACGTTTGCACACAACAGCACGGAAATCCCACACAGAGATCGCACCAACTAGTTGACGTTGTATTGCATAGTGACGTTCTCAATGAACATGTCTGCAGACGGCACACGATCTCTCTGGCCCTGAAGTTGCATGGACAAGCTTGCATCATGATTATCTACCTCTGATCTAAACCATTTGCTGTAACCATACATAAACTTGCCTGCTTGTGGGTAAGTGCTGCATCGTACACAAAGATGCCCCTTCAACGATCAACTACAGCCACCATCAGCTCACTTGTAAACGGCTCTGTGTTCAAATATTAACGCCCATTGTGGATACACAGCTGGAATCACAACAACAAATACGCAAGTTTATCGCAGTCCCGGGCAACAGAGCAAGACCAGCGTCAGTCTTACGTGACAGGGCATTCCTCTCCGCCGCTAGAAATGACAGATGATAGAGGAGCAGCCCCGGAACCGCAGAGGGGAGCACCTGGTCGTGAACAAAACCCATGGTGGTATCAATCTTTTAAGGCAAGTACAGAGTTTAGAGAACCCCCACGTTCTGTGAGAGCGCAGGGCGTCGCGTCGTCTCACAGAGTGCGTCCCCAAAAATTGCTACCCTCGAGACAAGAGACTGATGATGATAGAGGAGCAGTCCCGCCACCGCACAAGGAAGCACGTCAACGTGAACAAAACCCATATTGGTATGAAGCTCATAAGTTAAATACAGAGTTTAAAGAAATTCCGAGTTCTGCGAAAGTGGAGAGCCTCACACGTGTCAATTTTGACCGTTTCCTCAACAGGCAGGAGATGTCTGCGGTCATCTTCGTCGACTGCGTTGAGAATTCCCGGGAGGCCCTTAAAGTGTGGGAGAAAGAGGCTCTTAAGGTACCTGCCTTGTGCATGTGTGAATGTTCCGTCAGACATGGTCGAGACAGCACGGATAACTCTTAAGGTCTCCAGCTTACCCGGTCTCTATCAAAATGCCTAATATGAATGTGTTCATTTTAGCTGACGCATTATAGTTTTCTCAACTCCGTGTGACGAATGCTCTTGTTACTTTGCAACTTCTTCTTTTGACACTGTTGGTTTTTCCCTGACACATCATACTTTTCTCAACTCCGTGTGATCGAGAGGCTTGTTGCATTCGTACGTCTTCCTTATGTGTCAATATCTGCTTTCTACCTCTGGAATGATTGGTTGTCGAACAGGACAAGCTCGGCTGACTGATATGCTGAGGTACACATTCCCTACCTGGCGGTGTCTGCTTCAGTCTATTGTCTTCTGAAACTTTCTTTGCTCCCTTTACGTTGACCGCGTATACAATCAGCTTCGCGGGGTTCAATCTTATGAGATGACCAAACCTTTTCAGTTCTTGTTTCTCAAAACGTTTAACAAGGGGCACTGATGATCAAACCTTTTCAGTTCTTGTTTCTCAAAACGTTTAACAAGGGGCACTGATGATCAAACCTTTTCAGTTCTTGTTTCTCAAAACGTTTAACAAGGGGCACTGATGATCAAACCTTTTCAGTTCTTGTTTCTCAAAACGTTTAACAAGGGGCACTGATGATCAAACCTTTTCAGTTCTTGTTTCTCAAAACGTTTAACAAGGGGCACTGATGATCAAACCTTTTCAGTTCTTGTTTCTCAAAACGTTTAACAAGGGGCACTGATGATCAAACCTTTTCAGTTCTTGTTTCTCAAAACGTTTAACAAGGGGCACTGATGATCAAACCTTTTCAGTTCTTGTTTCTCAAAACGTTTAACAAGGGGCACTGATGATCAAACCTTTTCAGTTCTTGTTTCTCAAAACGTTTAACAAGGGGCACTGATGATCAAACCTTTTCAGTTCTTGTTTCTCAAAACGTTTAACAAGGGGCACTGATGATCAAACCCTGTCTGTTCCTGTTTCTCAATAATTATAACGATGGAAGCAAATCTGCCTATGAGGCAAGAATTTATAGTCTGCATACATGTAAGCCAGATGTGTGAAACGGAAGAAGAAAGAAAGAAAGAAAGAAAGAAAGAAAGAAAGAAAGAAAGAAAGAAAGAAAAAAAGAAAGAAAGAAAGAAAGAAAGAAAGAAAGAAAGAAAGAAAGAAAGAAAGAAAAAAGAAAGACAGAAAGACAGAAAAACAGAAAGACAGACAGACAGACAGACAGACAGACAGACAGACAGACAGACAGACAGACAGACAGACAGACAGACAGACAGACAGACAGACAGACAGACAGACAGACAGACAGACAGACAGACAGACAGACAGACAGACAGACAGACAGACAGACAGACAGACAGACAGACAGACAGACAGACAGACAGACAGACAGACAGACAGACAGACAGACAGACAGACAGACAGACAGACAGACAGACAGACAAAAAGCGTTGGCCATGTGAGACTGACATGTCGTGTATTTTCTATTGGCAGAAAATCAACAAACCCAAACTTGCCTTCGGTTCAGTCGACTGCTACAGGAACAAAGACCTGTGCGCCCGTGAACGCATCTCTACACTCCCGTACTACAAACTTTACGTCGATGCTCTTCCGATCTCTTCCGTGCATGAGTTCGTACTGTTGAAGACTAAACTAGACAGATAGAACAACTCCATCTCACGTGTAGACATCAGTAACAACCTACAGGCTGAACTCAATAGATAGAACAATACATACTCAATTGTACACATTAAAACCTGGAGACTAAACTAGACAGACGGAACAACTCCATCTCACGTGTAGACATCAGTAAAAACCTGGAGGTTAAACTAAAGAGATCAAAATATTTCAGATCATTGCAGCACAGATTATTATTTCAGATTAATAACAGCCACGATCTAAACACCTTTGTTCATCGTTCATATGAAGATGATCTTCAACCTACAACGGACAAACACATTACAAGTTGTAACGTAAACACAAGTCAATGCGGTCAATCTTGTTTTAAAATGATGTTCATCAATGGACAAACACTCACAGATAAAGGAAAAACATTTCTTTTCTGGCAACTCCGGAGTGTTTTGTCACTAGGCAACAAAGTACGGTGCAGCATTTAACCACAAGTAGAAAGTCACACTGCGAAACTAGCAGAAGCAGAAACAATTGACAATTGTTGCTAACCAACACCTTGAAGAGGATTTAAATAAATCGTGTGCCAAAACAACGTTGTGTCTCGTTTCTCTTGTCTTGTGGCATCGCACAGGAGGGTCCCGTGTGGCAGGCGCTTTGAGACTGGAAAAAAAAAACCTAAACAAATTCATATTTTTAGGAAGGGACGGTGGCCTACCCTTCTGAATGTCGAGGGGCGGAGGCCTACCCTTCTGAATGTCCAGGAGCGGAGGCCTACTCTTCTGAATGTCCAAGGGATGCCCTCCCCCCCCCCACCCCCACCCTTCTGACTGTCGAGGGGCAGAGGCCGACTTTTCTGAATGTCCAAGGGATGGCCCCCCCCCCCCCCCTTTTTTTTTCTAAATGTCCAGGGGCGGAGGCCTACCCTTGTGAATGTCTAGAGGCGCGGGCCTACCCTTCTGAATGTCTAGGGGCGGGGGTCTACCCTTCTGAATGTCCAGAGGCGGGGGCCTACCTTTCTGAATGTCCAGAGGCGCAGGCCTACCCTTCTGAATGTCGAGGGGCGGGAGCATATCCTTCTGAGTGTCCAGAGGCGGGGCCTACACTTCTGAATGTCCAGAAGCGGGGGCCTACCTTTCTGAATGTCCAGGGGCGGAGGCCTACCCTTCTGAATGTCGAGGGGCGGGGCATACCCTTCTGAATGTCCAGAGGCGGGGCCTACCCTTCTGAATGTCGAGGGGCCGGGGCATACCCTTCTGAATGTCCAGAGGCGGGGGCCTACCTTTCTGAATGTCCAGGGACGGTAGTCTCATGGGCTCATCATCATTCTTGTCACCGCACGCCTGAAATTATCTCTATCTCTCGCCTGTCGTTTAACCCTATGTGCTTTCATATCTAATATAACTGCAAAATACTCCATCTACCTTTGCTTTAGTTTGCTTCTGCCTTTTCCGTTTCGCTGAAACGGCACCTTTGAAGAGTAAACGTGTAAAAAATGGACGAAGAGGACAGTCCTTGAAAGGTTTCTAAGATCATCAGAATGGAAGGCACAATGCTCGACCACTTTGATGTGGTTAACATACAATCATAGGCTTGACAGGCGTCTTCAGAAGGGAATAGTCTTTAAGACCTGTGTTTCATACAGCACTGGTAAGACCTATGGCCCACGTGAGACCCATGCTACAATTGAGACCCATGCCACAAGTGAGACCCATGCAACAAATCAGACACATGCTACAAGTGAGACCCATGCTACAAGTGAGACACATGCTACAAGTGAGACCCATGCTATAAGTGAGACCCATGCTATAAGTGAGACCCATGCATATGTGAGACCCATGCTACAAGTGAGACCGATGCTACAAGTGAGACCCATGCTACAAGTGAGACACATGCTACAAGTGAGACCCATGCTATAAGTGAGACCCATGCATATGTGAGACCCATGCTACAAGTGAGACCGATGCTACAAGTGAGACCCATGCTACAAGTGAGACCTATGCATATGTGAGACCTATGCTACAAGTGAGACCCGTGCCACAAGTGAGACCTATGCTACAAGTGAGACCCATGCTATAAGTAAGACCCATGCTACAAGTGAGACCCATGCTACAAGTGAGACCCATGCTACAAGTGAGACACATGCTACAATTGAGACCCATGCCACAAGTGAGACCCATGCTACAAGTGAGACCTATGCTACAAGTGAGACCCATGAGACAAGTGAGACCCATGCTACAAGTGAGACCCATGAGACAAGTTAGACCCATGCTACAAGTGAGACCCATGCTACAAGTGTGACCCATGCTACAAGTGAGACCCATGCAACAAGTGAGACCCATGCATTTGTGAGACCCATGCCACAAGTGAGACCCATGCCACAAGTGAGACCCATGCTACAAGTGAGACCCATGCTACAAGTGAGACCCATGCTACAAGTAAGACCCATGCTACAAGTGAGACCTATGCTACAAGTGAGACCCATGCTAAAAGTGAGACCCATGCTACAAGTGAGACCCATGCATATGTGAGACCCATGCCACAAGTGAGACCCATGCTATAAGTGAGACCCATGCTATAAGTGAGACCCATGCTACAAGTGAGACCCATGCTACAAGTGAGACCCATGCTACACGTGAGACCTATGCTACAAGTGAGACCGATGCTACAAGTGAGACCCATGCTACAAGTGAGACCCAGTCTACAAGTGAGACCCAGTCTACAAGTGAGACCCATGCGGAAAAGAACATCATAATCATCAACACTGTCGAAGCAATCATCGTCCTACTCTCACAAACTCGCCCATTTGACTGAAGGCCAGCCTGAGTGTGGCATAAAACATGAATGAATAAATGAATGAACGAATGAATGAATGGATGAATGAATAAACAAATGAATTAAATAAGAATTAAAATTGACTGCACTCAGGACAATACCACACGTTCTCCTTCTCCTTCTTCAGGAAGCAACAAAGAGTGGACATTTAAAAAGAACCAGCTGCGACCTGACTAAACCCCCTGCCTTATTTTGTTTTCATTGTTGAATGTATTCCAAACCCTCCTCTACATCATCCACCCAGCACTCACCTCCACCTCCCAATAGTTTGCTGTGCACACTTTGCTCGTGAGGCAAGGTTTCTTTTTTTAGATGTAAACATAGTTAGAAGCCCTGTAGAATGTGCTCGGGCATTTGTGTTAAACATTTTCAGGCCGAACTTTTCCCTCATGACTCCTTCTGCATTCCACAGTATTGTCTTTAGTGTGTTTGCCTTATTCCTGGTACTGTAATCTGTAGTGCTGCTGTCTGTAGAATGGAGCGCATCCCTTGGACCCTCGGAATCCGCCTTGCAGCAGTGCACAGAAACAGCGCAGCAACGATGTGGGTGTCTAAGCAAACTTATTCCCTATAGTCTGCGGTGATGTCCGTTGCTTTTACTATGTTCCAATACAAAACAGGTCGACATGTCAGACTTCGTTGAAGAAAGTGTTGGAGTCTGCTCTTCCATATCTACGTTAGTCCAAACACTGTCAGAGGTCAGAGGCTCATCCAGTGGGCTCCCTGGTGTGACCTTGACGGGGGTTGGGGCGTGTCCAGGAGCTTGTCGGCCCAGCACCATCCATACCAACCGGGCACTTACACTCCACCAAAGGTTTATGTCTTGCCAAACTAGTATACTGTATGTCTGTCCTTATGCTCTTCAATCTTTATATAGTTTGTGGCCATAACGTCGAATGACGTCAACTACTGGATAATTATCCTCGCCGTGATGGTATTAGATTGTTTAATTCATATCCACATAATCGGTGTCTAAGTTACCCAATTCCTCTGCTGCAATTTAGGTCAACCAGTAAGATTTATTAAATATGAGAGCCTAGTGAGGCGTGCAATAGGAATAACTCCACATGGGAGTATGTACAGCGGGGATCTATTAGTCATCAGTAGAAGTTATCCCTCGTCGACAAACGTTTCGGCCCACGAATCTCCTAGACATTTTCAGAGGTGTGCCCACCTGAGTTCATGAAGCTCAAGGCTGGTACCCTGCTGCACGAAATTACCGGATCGTGTTTTTCTTTCGGATAGGGACAAGACGACTTGGTGATTTGCATAAGGTACTGTGAGATAAGAAGTCGCCACGGTAACCTAATTAGAGCAGTCAGCATACCTGGACGACCGAGCGACAAGTTTACCGGACACATGTTGGACTTTGTTAGCAGGTGGCAGAGGATCACTGGCAGACTATTCCGACACGATGGACTTTCAAGGGATGAAAAACTCTTTTCCGCTAGACACCCGGACCAGCTCACCGAGGCCCGTCCCCTACGTTGTTTCGTTGCGTTTAAAGCCAGCTCGAGGCCCTCTCGGCTACCTCGCCCAGCTGTTTGAGTGTTTGTTTCCGTTCATTACCGCGCAATCCTAGTTCTTTAATCATATTGTACAGTGAAGTGGAGAAGAGACCTCTCGCTCCCACTTCGACGGCAAAGACACGTACTGCGTACGCCTCGTCTCTCCTCAGACCGTCTGCTAAATCACTGTATTTCTCGAGCTTGTACATGTGATTTTCGTCCAAACGCGACTCATACGGGACGGTCAGCTCAATCAGGATGAGCTGCCGTTTCTCCGCAGAGTGGAGAACTATGTCAGGTCGCAGACCGGTCTTCAGGATTAACTCAGGGTACCTTTCATGACCCGGCAGATCAACCGCCAGTAACCAGTCCCTCGCAGTCTAGCACAGATGGAGCGAATGCGTCTCGGTTGACCTTACTTTTTTTAATCTGCCTAGCCTTGAGGAAACGAATGGGGACGATGGTAGAACTGGCTCTGGCGTTAGCCCTCATCCTAGCCTGGTCAACAACGGCTGCTAACTCTTTTAGCACCTTGTTGTGTCGCCAGGTATATCGGCCTTGGCCTAGGGCTTTCCTGCACGCGGACAGGACGTGCTCAAGAGTCTGCTTCGCTTTGCACAGCGGGCAAATCGGATCGTTAGCCGCAGACCACTTAACCATGTTAATACCGGACGGTAATACATCGTACGCCGAACGAACGATAAAGCTCAGTCGCAACGGGGTCATTCGCCAGATCTTACCCTATGTGAGTATTCTTGGCAATGCGCTCTCCAGACTGCGACAGCTGGGCTGCTTTCTGGACCCGAACCTCGTTTTTGTTGTCCCTCACCTGTTGTATTACCGTGTCTCGGCGCTCTTTGCCTGAGGCCTTTGACCACCAATTGACCTTCCCGTGCCCTAGGCCTCGACGGTCGGTTTGAGTGTATCCCATTATCTCCCTCAATTTTAGTGCTTTCTACGCAGATTTTAATCGCATCGAGGACCCTCCACTTCTGACCAGTCTTGAGAGCGGGCTGGACAGCGATGACATTTGGGTCTGAAGACTCGCGCAAGAGCATGGCGAGTCTTACCTTGCCGACTTTAAACTCTTCGGTTATCGATTTGAACGGAAGTACCAGCTTAGCCTGCTTGCAATACAGAGCCACGTCGGTCAGACAAGGCTGTGCACCAATCCACTTTCCTAATGCTGTGTTGATTTTCCTCTCCATGGTTTCCACTGCAGTCATCGTCACCTCGTAGACTAACACTTGCCATAGGAGCTTCGGAATCAACATGAATTGGAGACACTATACCTTGAACTTCCTGACCAGCCTGCAACGCTCGATCAAGAGCAGGCCTGTAGCCAGTGACTAGTGTGTTCGCCTGACCTCCGCTCTATCAGATAACTTCGAATCGTAAACGCGACCAAGGCTCTTCACCGGTTCCTCCAGAACCGTAGGGATCTTGTTCCTTGCCACCGTAAAACTGGTTGCCGACACCTTGCCCTTAAGAATTGACAGATTCCTAGACTTCTGCGGTTTGAACTGCATACCGCTCCATTAGACCAATGCGTCCAATCTTTCCAGGATCGTGCGGGCAGACTCCTCGCTGCCCGTAATTATAGTCGTGTCATCCATAAATGAGCGAAGTGGCGGCAACCAGTGATCCCCTATTTGAAGGCCCAGCCGGCCGCCCCGTCTAACATGATCTGCATTGCCATGACAAACAGGATTGGTGAGATCGTGCACCCCATAGCTATCCCAATCTGTAGCTCAGTCCAACTCGTGGTAAACGTCGAGGTAGAGAAGCGCAAAGCGAACTTAGAGAAATATTGCTCGATCATATCATTGACCTGTGCTGGTACGTGGAACATGCGAAGTGCTCGCCCCAGTAGCCTATGGGGAACTGCCCCGTAGGCGTTGGCTAAGTCCAACCATATAACGTGCAATTCGGTTCTCTCATGCTTGGCTCTCTGGATAGCCTCCCAAATCATGGCCGCGTGTTCAAGGCACCCAGGAACGCCCGGAATACCACCCTTCTAAACAATCGTATCTATGTACTTGTTAGCCATCAGATACTGTGTGAGCCGGCGAGCCATGACCGAGAAGAATATCTTACCCTCGACATTCAACAGTGAGATGGGCCTGAATTGGGACAGACTCTTCGAGTCCTGATCTTTGGAAATGTAGACCCCATTCGCCTTTTGCCACTCTGGACATATGTGTTTACGGATCTACGATTGTCTCAACAAGACGTGAAGCATTTTTAGGATTTTCGGGCAACGCTTGTAAAGAACGCACGGAATACCATTCGGACCTGGGCAGACTTGCCGCTGGCCTTTTTTACAACTTCCTCAACCTCAGACCAAAGGGGAGGCATCATTTTAAATGGTACCTTCGGCAACTCAGGCTGCTTGAGGCCGCTAAGGATCTCTGAATTGTCATCGAGAGGCTTTCTCCTCTTCTTGTCAGAGTACATCTTGCATAGATGTAACTCAAGCTCTTCCTTACTGACAACCAGAGTCTCAGACTTTGGTTGCTCGAATAGACCTCGGGCAAACTGATACGGGTCCCTAAAGAATTTCTCTCGTTCCCTTTTGGTTCTTCGTCTGTTGGCACAGAAACGCTCAGCGCGACAGAGGGCACTGTGTCTGTTTTTTAAATGCAACCAGACTTCATACAGCCCCTCCCGTTCGCTGCCTGTAGCGGCTTTGAACCGTTTTCTGAGGGCATTCTTGTCTGCCCGACACTTCAGAATGTCCCTCTGCCTCCTGCTAGTATTCTGCTTGGCACCCGGCTGTGCCTTCTGCACCGTCCCGAACTAGCGGGAGCAGTGTTCATATATAACATCACCAAATTGTGTAAGCTTGTCGCCTAAGGACTTCTTGTTTAAATCATGTTTAAGTATCTCACATAATGTAGCCTCCAGCTTACACCACACCACCTTATCGCTCGCAGGTGGAAACCTGATCTAGGAACGCACTTCCTCAGAAATCATCAAACGCGCTCCTCCGCAGTCGACGTCATGGGCCTCTCCGGGCGAGTGGGGTTCACCCAGCCCGTGGTTCCCTGACGACTCAGAAACTACCACAGGAGTAGTAGTTTTGCGACGGCGTTTACTGCGTGGAGCACCCTCACATTTCATTCTTCTGACATGCGTTCTCAGACCATGCAACCCCGTGAAGTTTTTTCCACATGAACAGAGCCAGCCCGGACGTTGGACGAGTATCTGAGTCCAGGGGCTAGCATTGTCGTCACCGAGAGTATCAATTTGATTGGGCCCTTCATTCTCCCCCTCTTTCGAAGGGCCCTTGGGGCATATTTCTTTGTTAGTTAACGCAATCGGAGGTATTTCACTGTGGTAGGGGTGATCAACCCGGTCCACAGTCGACATCTGTCTCCAAATGTCAGTTTATCCCCACCGGGTGGCCAGTCCTTCCATAGGCGTCACAAGGTCTTTCCCGAGCGTCACCAGTCTTTCCTGGTAGTCTTGTGGGCTAGACACGTACAATAGGAATAACTCCACAGGGGAGCATGTACAGCAGGGATCTACCATATCTGCAATATTTACCCATTGGTAAGAAAATTAAAACTGATCAGGATAAACATCACTACATGGATTATTAATCAGACGGCTCCTACTCGTCCTGTTTTTGTAGACTTGAAAACTTTGAAAAGCACAGGTGAAATTTTAGATCCCAGTGGCAGTCCTGGAGCTATAATACATGGCTCAGAGGTCCATGAACCCAGGCGGAGAGCTACCCGAAGAGTGTACAAAACAGCTGCTATCCAGTTCACCAACCAAGGACAGACTCCATTCCCCATAAGCACTTTCTCTAACTGACTGTTGTAAGCATCTTCTTAATCCGGTGCCGCTGCCATCGTTTCCTGTCTGTTCCCAAAGCCATTAAAGGTATCAAGACATAAGTGGCTGTATGTGACCATGTGTCCTTACCTGGCCGGTAACTTCCCAATCCTCGTGGAAGGTTTTTTACACTGTTCAAAAAATTCTTGTAGCTACCTGCCGCTATCTTCTCCAGCACTTTGCCAAAGGTGTTTTGTAGGGTTATGATCCTAAAGCCGCCAAGTGTTAAATGATTCTTGCCAGGCTTAAGAAAGGGGAATCAGGTAGCTGTGTGTCCACTCTTCTGGGACTGAAGCCGTCTTAATGCTTTGGTTGAAGCAAGCAGTCATCTCTAACAGGTCTGCATCACTCGTGTATTTAAGGTGCTAATATCTAACCACGTCAGGCCCTAGTGCAGTAACTTTCGCCCTTTTCAGAACACGTTTTACATCTTCAGCATTAATGATGTCTTCATAATAATTGTTCTTTAAGATGGCTGCCTGATCATTTTCAACTCTTTCTCCGTTATTCTTATTATTGTGGTCTGTCTGTGAAATGAACCTCTTCAGAACAGTTTTCCCCCTTTTCTTTCTCTTTTGTTGATAGCATACCATCATCTCAATGAATTTTTCCTACTAAGCTGGGCCGATCTTCCTTGAGCATCTGCTCATGTAACTTCCAAAACTTGTCAATGTTGCAATAGTGTCTCTTCTGAGTTTTAAGCAAAATTTAATATCACCTTTGTGTGTGTGTGTGTGTGTGCTTCATGCTGATTACGTAACAATGCACCTCTGACTAGGTTAACAAAATGGTGGCTCGTTTGTTGTCTGCTTATCGGGCGGCGATGAAAAGTCACCAGATCAAAAACGAAGATTGGCTTTTTGAATTTCATGCTCGGATTCATAGACGGCAATTGTGTCTTAGCCATAACACAATCAGTCTCATTACCTAATTGTCGGACCTTGTAGTTTCAGTGCCACCAGTGTTTCACTTTTTGTTTTATTTGGTTAGAAAATGTTATGTGCGTACTTTTTACACTATTAATAATATAGGAAAACATAATAAGAAATATCCAAAGTGACAAGACGTGTGACGGTTTTTATCCGCTAATTGCTGGTCACCTTATTCCGGACTTTTGCTATGTAGATGACACAGTCCTCCTTTCGAACAGTGTAACGGGAAATAACAGTTAATCATGTCTATAAAAACAAAAATCACACAGTGAAGATCAAAACCTGTTCTTCCATTTAGAGAGAACAAATAAAATGTCCAGAGATAAAACTGCATGCCAACCAAATTTGATTGGCACATTTCCGTCTTCCCAGACAATAGTGTTATATTGCGCTATGAGGAGGTATGAGACTCACAGCGAATGGCGATGGCAAGTGTGACTAGCAAGACCCGACCGTGCCAAAAAAAAGTCTTCCACAAACATGACATGGGATTTCAGGACCATTGTTGTCAACATCTGTGTTGAATCTATGTTTTTTTTTTCAAGCACTCAGCTCTCATCCTTACTGCAATCATTTCTTTTTTCACTCTCATTTCCTTCCTGATAAGCCCTTTCTACACACGGTCCATGGCATTTTGTTTCCATCAGTATCATGAAAGTACGATAACATGTGAATTAGGACTTGCAGCGTTACATCCAAGTAACATAAAAGAACTAATTTTAGAGTGTAAAAGTATATGTTGTGATGAATGTGACTTGAAGCGTGCAATAGTGATGTATGTAATATGTTGTAATATTGAGTTGTAACAATGACATACAGGACAAGGACAATAGTAACGCATAGTGACCTACAATTAAATGAAATGAAATGTGGTTTAACAATTAAAAGTGAAAAATATTTTTGGTAGAAAATTGAAAATACAGATATTCTTTAAAGGTATATAAATTGAAATATGTTGAAATTATGTACAGGTAATTATTAAAAAGGCTTTTGTCGAAACTGTCGGTTTTATTTATACGCTTGTTCAATTCCTCTCCCCCCCCCCCCTTTTTTTTTTGGGGGGGGGGGGGTCTATTTTCTAGTCATATTTTATGTTTTTTTCATTATTACTTTTTTGTTTAAGTGTAGCCTTTCATCCATAGACAGAGACATGCCAATCGCCACCCTGCTGGCCGAAGAGCCAGGCACCCTTACGCCTAATACTTCTTCTTCTTCTTCTTCTTCTTCTTCTTCTTCTTCTTCTTCTTCTTCTTCTTCTCTTCCACCTTGTACCTCATCGAAGTGTCGGGGGGAGATGTAATGTTCGTTGATGAGCTCTGTCAAGAGCACTATTAAGACTGATGTTCATTTCTGTAAGGCTGTTCTTAATGCCATCACTCCATATTTTTCCGAGGTCTTCCACTCGCCTTATACCCGTTTTAACGTTTTCGTGTGGCTCGCTGTGGCATATAGTACCAGCGCATTCTTGTTAGGTGTCCAAACCACTTCATTTGTTGTTCTTTGATGACCTGTAAGACTGGCTTTATTCCTAGCATTCGTCTGATTTCATGATTTTGTATTCTGTCTTTCCTTGAAACTCCTGCAGCTCTTCTAAGGCATTTCATCTCTGTTGTCACAATTTTACGTTCATTGGAGGATGTAAGTGTCCACGTTTGGCACTGATAGCATAGTATTGGCCAAAAAATAGTTCTGATAAGATTCACTTTAGTACTCTGAGGTATCTGCTGCCTAATACTGAAATGTCTGCTCTCATTCGCACGCATTCGCACCACCTCGAGCACGGTCTTGACGTTATCGGGCAACCTTCACCGTCTCCTTGAGGTGAGACACAGGCCGGTGGCGGCCCACCGACCTAACTTGCCATGGAAGTTTCCCACAGGTAAATGCCTCATGGACCTCTCACTGTTAGCCCTTGATAGTCTACTGTAAACACCTAAACTGTCGGATATGTAGGTAAGTGCTGCATCATACCACTCTATCATCTGAAACAACAGATTCAAAGCACTGGCCTCTGCCTCACTGACTTCTTCCAATGGAAAATCTGTGTTTACGTATTCACCGCCATCGTCTGTGTGAGAAGACTACTGCTCCCAAACGCTAGATCAGCCAGTGACAGCAAGACACGATTTAAGGCAGTCTAACTTAGGGTCGGGTGAGTCCACAGTGTCAGGGATGTGGAGACAGCGCAGCCCTGAAGTTGGGTACGCCCAAATGGGGTCACCAGATGAGGGCTGCATATATGAAGACGAGCCAGCACCGGATACCCCCACGACCTTTAACATTCCAAAAGCAGCACCACGCAAACAGAGGGCGCCAGAGATCCCAATCAGTAGACCACCCAGAGCAGCCCCTCGATATGGAGGGGGCCGAAGTGATTTTCCCCAAGCCCCCTCACCCCGAAGGTCTGTGTCTTCACAATCCGCTCCATCGCCATCACAACCCGTGTGGGATCAGTACTACAACCCGGACGACTACCCAGTAGAGCTTACCACCCCAGACGAGCAAGCACCGGATATCCCCACCGCCTTTAACATTCCAAAAGCAGCACCACGCAAACAGAGAGCGCCCGAAATCCCAATCAGTACACCACCCAGAGCAGCCCCTCCTAGTAGAGGGGGCTGGAGTGATTCTCCCCAAACTCCCTCAACCCGATGGTCTGTATCTCCACAATCCGCTCCAACGTCATCAGAGTCCGCGTGGGAGCAAAGGTACTTCTTTCGAGACTTACCCCAAGCAGAAGAGCCACCAGAAGAGCGACCAGCTGATTTCCAAAAGAGCGCAAACTTTCCAAAACCAGCACCACGCAAACCTAAACCACCAGAGAGGCCAGCCACTGCAACACCTAAAGCAGCCTCTCCGAATCGATCAGGCGGGAGTGATTCATACCATGTCCCCCCACATCGAGGCTCTGTATTTACATATTCCGCTCCGTCGTCAACACAGGGCGAGTGGGAGCCGTACTACTATTACCCACTCGAAGACCAGCCGGTGACTCCGGGACATCCTTTCACGGAGTCTTTTTTAAATTCAGAGAAGTGCAGACAGAGTGACACGGTAGAAGGGGACACACAGCAAGTACCACAATCAGCACGTAAAAGCCCCCAACCAAAAAGAGCCATAATCTATTCCTCTGAGGATGTATCAGATTACGATCCAAACCAGACACACTCTTCTGTAGTTAGACGCCTGTCTTTCTCTTCTCCACCGACAGCAAAACCAACAGCAAAACCAAGGACTTTCGAAACTAAGAAGAAATAATTGTCCACGACACATACTCCTGGTCAGAAAACCACCCAACAAGAACCGCATTGCACCAGTGCACAGACACAGCGCCGCAACGATGTTGGTGTAAAAGCAAACTTTTTTCCTGTAGTCTGCGGTGATGTCCGTTTATACTAATATGTTCCCATATCATACAGACCGACATGTCAGACTTCGATAAAGAAAGTTTTGGAGTCCGCTATTCCATGTCTAGGTTAGCCTAGACACTTTCCGTCAGTTTTTTTTTTTTTTTTCAGTTACATGTATCTGGATTATTTTCTTAATATTAAATCAATTGCAGTTATCCCTGTTTTCACAACTCTTTTGGATTTTCACAACGCTTGACCCACAAGTTTGTCACAGTACATGTTTGTTATACAAGGTCCGACAACTAACTAATAAGACTGCTAGTTGCGTATCCTTTACAGAACGTTGCAGAACTAACCCCAACAGCTCCTGGTTGTTGTGTGGTATTTCTAGGCAAATTTACGTCCAGTAGTTTGCCATTGCCTTCTGGACGGTCGGCTTTCTTGATACCACTGTCGAAACCAACGCAAGGCGCATGGCCGGCAGCTGGGATCGAACCCGGCATCCCGGTATTACGAAGCGTTAGCATCGACTTAGCCACAGAGCCGACAGTAATAAGACTAATTCCATACATTTAAAAAAAAATTAATAGTTGAAGATATAACATTATTTTACTCAAAGTAAACTCATTGTGTATTGATACTACAAGCAGCACGATCTAACAAAGACTGGAACGACCTCTGTAGTTCTTCTGTTGTTATGGCTCTTAAAGTCCAAGTTACGGCTCCTTGGATGACTTTAATTTTGGGAACAGAAAATAATCTCAGGGAGACAAATCTGGGGAGTGTGGTGGATGGTCGAGAACACACACTTGTTTTTGGGCTAAAAATGCCTGTTCAACTGCCGCCTTTTGAGCCAATGCATTGTCACCAAGAAGAAAACATTTCCAGGTGTTGAATACAAACCAACAAGCATCTTTTTTTTGGGTGGGGGGGGGGGGAAGAAGAGGGGGGCGGCTGGTAGGGGGGGGGGGGGAGTTAATCTCCCACTGAGATTTTACAAATAGTCTCTCTATTAACAGCAAATTCATCTACCATTATCCTGACAGTCGAACAACGATCTTCTTGTATGCGTTCTCGGAATTTTGCATTGAGTTCCTCATTACGAACAGAAATTGGGCTTCCAGGTCTAGTTGCATTAGTTATCATTTCCACACTACCTTTAAATCCTGAATACCAGCTGAAAATCTGTGCACGAGATAAAGAATTATCCCCATAAACTTGTCGTACCAATTCAGCTGTTGAAATGGTCCCTTTTATGAGTTTTATATAGAATTTAATGTGACCTTTTTTTTTTGTTGTTGTTGTTGCTCCAGGCTGATTACGTAACAATGCACCTCTGACGAGGTTAACAGAATGGCGGATTGTTTGTTGTCTGCTTATCAGGGCGGCGTTAAAATGTCGCTAGATTATAGATGAAGATTGCCTCTTTGAATTTCATGCTCAGATTCATAGATGGCAATTGTATCCTATCCATAACAACACCAGTCTCATTACCTAATTGTTGGACCTTGTAGTTTCCATGCCACCAGTCTCATTACCTAATTGTGGGACATTGTAGTTTCCATGGCGCCAGTCTCATTACTTCATTGTGGGACCTTGTAGTTTCCATGCCACCAGTCTCATTACCTAATTGTGGGACCTTGTAGTTTCCATGCCGCCAGTCTCATTACTTAATTGTGGGGCCTTGTAGTTTCCATGCCACCAGTCTCATTACCTAATTGTGGGACCTTGTAGTTTCCATGCCACCAGTCTCATTACCTAATTGTGGGACCTTGTAGTTTCCATGCCGCCAGTCTCATTACTTAATTGTGGGACCTTGTAGTTTCCATGCCACCAGTCTCATTACTTAATTGTGGGGCCTTGTAGTTTCCATGCCACCAGTCTCATTACCTAATTGTGGGACCTTGTAGTTTCCATGCCACCAGTCTCATTACCTAATTGTGGGACCTTGTAGTTTCCATGCCGCCAGTCTCATTACTTAATTGTGGGACCTTGTAGTTTCCATGCCACCAGTCTCATTACTTAATTGTGGGGCCTTGCAGTTTCCATGCCACCAGTCTCATTACTTAATTGTGGGGCCTTGTAGTTTCCATGCCACCAGTCTCATTACTTAATTGGGGGCCTTGTAGTTTCCATGCCACCAGTCTCATTACTTCATTGTTGGACCTTGTAGTTTCCATGCCACCAGTCTCATTACTTAATTGTGGGACCTTGTAGTTTCCATGCCACCAGTCTCATTACTTAATTGTGGGACCTTGTAGTTTCCATGCCACCAGTCTCATTACTTATTTGTGGGACCTTGTAGTTTCCATGCCACCAGTCTCATTACTTATTTGTGGGACCTTGTAGTTTCCATGCCACCAGTCTCATTACTTCATTGTTAGACCTTGTAGTTTCCATGCCACCAGTCTCATTACTTCATTGTGGGACCTTGTAGTTTCCATGCCACCAGTCTCATTACCTAATTGTGGGACCTTGTAGTTTCCATGCCACCAGTCTCATTACCTAATTGTGGGACCTTGTAGTTTCCATGCCACCAGTCTCATTACTTAATTGTGGGACCTTGTAGTTTCCATGCCACCAGTCTCATTACTTAATTGTGGGACCTTGTAGTTTCCATGCCACCAGTCTCATTACTTAATTGTGGGACCTTGTAGTTTCCATGCCACCAGTCTCATTACCTAATTGTGGGACCTTGTAGTTTCCATGCCACTAGTCTCATTACCTAATTGTGGGACCTTGTAGTTTCCATGCCACCAGTCTCATTACTTAATTGTGGGACCTTGTAGTTTCCATGCCACCAGTCTCATTACTTAATTGTGGGATCTTGTAGTTTCCATGCCACCAGTCTCATTACTTAATTGTGGGACCTTGTAGTTTCCATGCCACCAGTCTCATTACTTAATTGTGGGACCTTGTAGTTTCCATGCCACCAGTCTCATTACTTAATTGTGGGACCTTGTAGTTTCCATGCCACCAGTCTCATTACTTAATTGTGGGATCTTGTAGTTTCCATGCCACCAGTCTCATTACTTAATTGTGGGACCTTGTAGTTTCCATGCCACCAGTCTTTTTTTTTTTTTTTTTTTAATTTATTTAAAAAAAATTTTTTTTTGTGTGTGTGGTTAGAAAAGGTTATGTGAACACTTTTTACACTATTATTAATTTTTTCGTTATTATTTAATTTTATATTATTTATTCTACGTCCTCTTTCTATAGTTTCTCCCGTGTAGGTGCTTGCTAAAACTTCCTTATGCCTATATTAAGGTTGTGTTTGAGTGTGTAAAACAGAAGTACAGTATAAGCTACAAGAACTACAGACGCGTTTCGGGTAGGACTGACAAACGGGGATCATATTTTGAATACGAGAATTATTATTAAAATAAGTAGGATAATACCACATAAGTATCCATGTTTGTGTCATTTATTTTAGCAAGGTCTTTGATTTTTTGAATTCTATTTCGCTGCTTCCACCATATGTTGCTTTGTGTGGTAAATAGGACAAACTTGTTTAATAGCTCTGCGTTTGCTGTAATGTTTATTATTAGCCGCTCTTATCTATAATAAGGCACACACAAAAAATCAATCATAAATTACTAATATTTATGGATGAAAAATAAAAAATAAAAACAGAACCAGCGATAGAGCCTGTAGAACCAGCGATAGAGCCTGTAGAACCAGCGATAGAGCCTGTAGAACCAGCGATAGAGCCTGTAGAACCAGCGATAGAGCCTGTAGAACCAGCGATAGAGCCTGTAGAACCAGCGATAGAGCCTGTAGAACCAGCGATAGAGCCTGTAGAACCAGCGATAGAGCCTGTAGAACCAGCGATAGAGCCTGTAGAACCAGCGATAGAGCCTGTAGAACCAGCGATAGAGCCTGTAGAACCAGCGATAGAGCTTGTTGAAAGGAAACAAAAGATGACGACCGTAATTGTGGACGTATTCGATAACATAACAAGTCAATGATTAAGCACCGGTAGTGGAATCAGGGTCAGAGTTTTGAGTGCATTCGACTTGCCTTCAGCAGCTCACCGATTTTCTGTCTCCTATCTCGCAGTCGTGGAAGTGAATGTACGCGGCTTTTCAATTGAAAAAAAAAGTATGCGAAGATTCCCAGAATCAAGAACATTTGGCTCGTAAACAGCAGCTCGTCTCGGAAACTGAACCATATCAAACTCCACGGTGTGTTGTGAGAACAACAGCTGAGACCATCCTATCAGGATGGAGTTGCAAGGGCGAGCAGCGCCAGGACTGGCAATGGACAAATAAGACACTTTGAGTAGGAAAGAACACGGGACTGGGAAGTTGGCAAGAGAACGGTTGTCGCTCAGACAGTAGTTAAAGTGTTTACCAGTTACTCTTTGGTCTCAGAGGCAGCCTAGATGTTGACACATCATCATGACATCAGATCATGGAATGGACGATTTTCTTTTGCAGTTGCTTTTAAGAGTGTTCGCATTTGTACTTAAATAACAAAGGATATACTTTTTTGTTTTTAACTTTATTCTATTTGATTGTTTCTGTAGTATACACATGAAGAGAAAAATCGCCAATTGCCAGGCAAAACATTTTTAAATCTACTGATTGTCCCGTATTTGTACAAGACGAAAAGCGTTTACCAAAGAATAACACAATTAGACTACTGTTTATCAAAGAATAACACAAGAAGATAAGTGTTTATCAAAGAATAACACAAGAAGATAAGTGTTTTTGAAAAAAAATTACACAAGAAGATAAGTGTTTATCAAAGAATAACACACGAAGATAAGTGTTTATCAAAGAATAACACCAGAAGATAAGTGTTTATCAAAGAATAACACCAGAAGATAAGTGTTTATCAAAGAATAACACCAGATGATAAGTGTTTGTCAAAGAATAACACCAGAAGGTAAGTGTTTATTAAAGAATAACACAAGAAGATAAGTGTTAATCAAAGAATAACTCAAAAAGAGCTAGCTCGGTCCCACGATAACTTTATATATGGAAAGATATCTTTAATAACGCACTGAAGACATCGTATCTTCTACAAATGGAACGATAACTTCAATATCACACTCAGAGACATGACATCGTATCTTCTACAAATGGAACGATAACTTCAATATCACACTCAGAGACATAAAGTGTTATCTTCTACAGCGCAAGAGAAACATCACAATGAAGATCTGAACCTCCTTCCCTCCCCCTTCCTCCTCTCTCTCCCTTTTTCCTCTCTCTCTCCCTCTCTCTCTCTCTCTCTCTCTCTCTCTCTCTCTCTTTGTATATATATATATATATATATATATATATATATATATATATATATATATATATATATCCATCTATCTCTCCCTCTTTCTCTCAGACCCCACGGTTTTAAAGTTAAAATAGATAAAAAGAAGAAGGAAGTAGAAAGTAACAATAATGCCAGAGAAGTCAGCAGGAACAGCATGTACTACAACCCATAAGCATACAAGAGCTTGGGGCAAAGAGTGTGCCGAGGAAGAAAATGATCGCAGAAAACAAGTTCAGGACACACCAGATGTCTTGTTTGCCAGCCTCATCTTATCTCGACCCTCTTGTTGCTTGATGTGGACAATTTGAGGCATAGGCAAAAAGATAAAGTCCTTGTGTGCGTTAAAGACAAAGCTTCTCAGGGGGCCTGTATTTGAATTGTCTATAATTCCAATGGTGTTCCTTTTCTTCTCGGGAGGCCTGTTATTGCATAAGTCTATAATTCCAACGGTGTCGCTTTTCTTCTCAGGGGGCCCGGTATTGCCTAAGTCTATGATTCCAGTGGTGTCCCTTTTCTTCTCAGGTGGCCAGGTATTGCCTAAGTCTATGATTCCAGGGGTGTCCCCTTTCTTCTCAGGTGGCCAGGTATTGCCTAAGTCTATGATTCCAGGGGTGTCCCCTTTCTTCTCAGGTGGCCCGGTATTGCCTAAGTCTATGATTCCAGGGTTGTCCCTTTTCTTCTCAGGGGGCCTGTAATTGCCTAAGTCTATGATTCCAGGGGTGTCCCCTTTCTTCTCGGGAGGCCTGTTATTGCATATGTCCGTGATTCCAGGGGTGTCCCCTTTCTTCTCAGGGGGCCTGTAATTGCATATGTCCGTGATTCCAACCTTCTTCTTCTTCTTCTGCCTTTTTATCCCCCAATGGAGCATAGGCCCTCAACCAACTCACGCCAAGTCGTTCTATCCTTCGCCATTACATGGAGCTCTCCCCATGTCCTCCCAATCTTTCTAACCTCATTCTCCAGCTCTCTTCTCCATGTGTTTTTTGGCCTTCCTTTATTCCTATGCCCCTGTGGGTTCCAATGCAAAGACATTATAGTTATGCTGTTCTCCTGTTTTCTCAGTGTGTGCCCTATCCAACGCCAGCGTCTTTTCCTCACCTCCTGATCCACTGGAGCCTGTTTAGTTCTCTCCCAAAGTTCTACATTAGTTATTCTATCATACCATTTTTATTCCCTCTATTCTGCGCAGGCACCAGTTAATGAATGTCTGTAATTTATTAGTAATTGCCTTCGTTGTTCTCCATGTTTCCGCCCCATACAATAGTACTGATTTGACATTAGAATTAAAAATTTTTAGTTTAGTATTTCTTTTAATTTCTTTTGACCTCCACAAATTCCCTAGTGCTATGAAAGCCCCTCTTGCCTTTTGTATTCTTATTTTAATATCTCTATCAGTTCCTCCATCTTTATCTACATTACTGCCCAAATAGGTGTATGACTCCACGTCTTGGAGTGGGGTGCCATCAAGAGAAACCACATTACTATTTGCCTGATTTATTCTCATTATCTTTGTCTTTCCTTTATGGATTTTCAGACCAAGCTGCTGTGATCTCGCATTAAGTATATTTAATTTATCTTGTATCTGATTCCGTGAATGGGACAGAAGGGCAATATCATCAGCGAAGTCCAGATCATCAAGCTGTTTTGTAGGGGTCCACTGAATTCCATTCTTGGTGTTAGCAGTTACTGTTTTCATAGTCCAGTCTATAGCCAGTAAAAATAGGAGAGGCGACAAAAGACATCCCTGTCGCACACCTGTTTTTATTTCAAATGCATCTGTTAGCTTTCCCCCATGAAGAACTCGACATTTCATGTCTTTATATGTTGCCTTTACTAAGTTGATAATTTTCTGTGGGATTCCATAGTGCCCCATCAATTTCCAGAGAGATTCCCTATCAATGCTGTCAAATGCTTTTTCATAGTCTATAAATCCAATGTAAAGTGGTGAGTTCAGTTCAATGCTTTGCTCTATTATAATACGTAATGTGGCTATCTGATCAGTACAGGATCTGTTGGACCGAAAACCCCGCCTGCTCATCTCTTAGCATTTTATCAATAGCATCTTTTAATCTTTCCAAAATAATTCTACTTAATATTTTTCCAGGAACTGACAGCAACATAATTCCTCTATAGTTTTCACACTCCTGTAGATCACCTTTTTTGGGCAGTTTCACAAGATATCCTTCCCTCCAGTCTGCTGGTATTTCTTCGGTCTCCCAGACTTTACTGAATAATCTATGTAGCAATTCTGTTGATGTGTTTATGTTGGTCCTGATGGCTTCAGCTGGGATACCATCTGGGCCTGACGCCTTTCCTTCCTTAAGAAGATTTTATAGCTTTTCTAATTTCCTCTTTGGATGGTATCTCACAGTTGATATTCAGTTCCATTTCTAAAGGCTGGATATCTGGGGGAACCTCTAGGCCTGGTCTATTTAGAAGCATTTCAAAATATTCAACCCATCTGTCCATTTGATCTTTAGTGTTAGTAAGTACCTTTCCTTGACTATTTTTGATTGATCCAGTTGGCTGACTATATTTACCTACTAATTTTCTTGTGTTGCTGTAAAGTTCTCTGAGGTTACCTTTTGCTGCTGCTGTCTCCGCTTCTTGTGCTAGATCATTTAGATATTTCACTTTATCTGCCCTTATATGCCTCCTAACTTCCTTGTTGGCTTCTGTGTAATTCTCCTGAGCTCTAGCTTTAGCAGCTCTAGTTTTGCTATTGTTTAATTCTGCCTTTTTACTTTTCCTGTCTTCAATCAGATTCCAACCTGATCCAAGCAAACAATTCTACTTGCAAACTGACGCTAGCGAAGACACAATATCAGCAGTTGTAGCACACCACACATTCACACATACTTCTTCCAGTTTTATATTTTTTCTCAAAAACAAACATCCACACAACAAAAGTATAGTAGTTTTTAAAAGAAAAAAAAAAAAAAAAAGAGGCTCTAGCATTAGTTGTAAGCCTAACAAAGTCCCAGAAATATTTGTTGTGGGAAGAGTTCACAAGATGAACAGACAATTTGTGGGACTCACAAGATGAACAGACAATTTGTGGGACTCGCAAGATGAACAGACAATTTGAGGGACTCACAAGATGTATAGACAATTTGTGGGACTCACAAGATGAACAGACAATTTGTGGGACTCACAAGATGAACAGACAATTTGTGGGACTCACAAGATGAACAGACAATTTGTGGGACTCACAAGATGAACAGACAATTTGTGGAACTCACAAGATGAACAGACAATTTAGGACTCACAAGATGAACAGACAATTTGTGGGACTCACAAGATGAACAGACAATTTGGGACTCACAAGATTAACAGACAATTTGTGGGACACAAGATTAACAGACAATTTGGGACTCACAAGATGAACAGACAATTTGTGTGACTCACAAGATGAACAGACAATTTGGGACTCACAAGATGAACAGACAATTTGTGGGACTCACAAGATGAACAGACAATTTGGGACTCACAAGATGAACAGACAATTTGTGGTACTCACAAGATTAACAGACAATTTGTGGGACTCACAAGATGAACAGACAATTTGTGGGACTCACAGGATGAACAGACAATTTGTGGGACTCACAAGATGAACAGACAATTTGTGGGACTCACAAGGTGAACAGACAATTTGTGGAACTCACAAAATGAACAGACAATTTGGGACTCACAAGATGAACAGACAATTTGTGGGACTCACAAGATTAACAGACAATTTGGGACTCACAAGATTAACAGACAATTTGTGGAACACACAAGATGAACAGACAATTTGTGGGCCTCACAAGATTAACAGACAATTTGGGACTCACAAGATTAACAGACAATTTGTGGGACTCACAAGATGAACAGACAATTTGTGGGACTCACAAGATGAACAGACAATTTTGGACTCACAAGATGAACAGACAATTTGTGGGACCCACAAGATTAACAGACAATTTGGGACTCACAAGATTAACAGACAATTTGTGGGACTCACAAGATGAACAGACAATTTGTGGGACTCACAAGATGAACAGACAATTTGTGGGACTCGCAAGATGAACAGACAATTTGAGGGACTCACAAGATGTATAGACAATTTGTGGGACTCACAAGATGAACAGACAATTTGTGGGACTCACAAGATGAACAGACAATTTGTGGGACTCACAAGATGAACAGACAATTTGTGGGACTCACAAGATGAACAGACAATTTGTGGAACTCACAAGATTAACAGACAATTTGGGACTCACAAGATGAACAGACAATTTGTGGGACTCACAAGATGAACAGACAATTTGGGACTCACAAGATGAACAGACAATTTGTGGGACTCACAAGATAAACAGACAATTTGGGACTCACAAGATGAACAGACAATTTGTGGGACTCACAAGATTAACAGACAATTTGGGACTCACAAGATGAACAGACAATTTGTGGGACTCACAAAATTATTGACAATTGAGGCAACAAAAATATCCCAGAGTGTACAGATGGGCATTGTTGATAGCACAGGTCAAATAAAGAAGCGAACATATCAAAGGCGTCGAGAACTATTTGCAGACATCATAGCAACAGTTTAAACTGAAGAAATGAATTAACATTTGTTACTCTGTGTTGTCAATCAAGATGATGATGGCCACTCCTTTTCATCAAGTATGAGTACGAAGATGGCTGATGAGGCCCATAAAGTTCTTGGACAGTGAGGACAGGGAATGAGCGTTGCGCCAAGGAGGGGATCCCCTGCAGTCGCCTTTCTGTCCATCCTTTTCTTTATCAGTCTTGCTGCCTGGCGCTGGTATACATTCAATGTTTCGCATACGAACAGCAGTGTAGTTAATACACCTGCTCTGTATCTTTTAAGCTTTGTCTGCAGGGTTATGTCACTTCTGTTCCAAACATTTGTGTAAAAACTGCTAAAGGCAAAGCTAGCATTTGGTAACATGAAAGTACAATAACATGTGAATTAGGAATTGCAGTGTTACATCCAAGTAACATCAAATAGCTAATTTTAAAGTGTAAAGTTTTGTAATAAATGTGAATTTTTTTTTCCTATCTCTTACTATTTGGATTTTTTATTTTAATTGTGCCTGTGAACTAGCGACGTTTTTACTATCGTCGTAATCGTTATTTCGTTAGACGTGCAGTGAAATATTGTTTCACGCAATAAGATGTCATGTTTGCATGCAAATGTGGTTTTTGTAGCATTCTCGAACATATTTTGAGTGGAAATGTGCCGATGATGCAGACACATGAACCACGGATGCGAAGGTCAGTGGGCGTTTTGTCGGCGTCACTGAGATTTATCACCACCCAGAACACTGGCTAACCGAGAGACGTTCCACAAGTGTCACACTATAGAAACATAACATGTGTGACTACGATAGGACTGAGCTTTTTCAAAAGATAGTAATGCTAGGGAAATAATGAAAAAAGAAAACGCTAGCTGCTGGACTCACTCACCGAACTATAGGCATCCGGACCATCCCATTCTCTAATGATACTGGTGGGTTCACGAATGGAAGAAGAAATAATTACAGACACTCGGAATTCTCTTCTCTTAAATATTTCACCTTGCTTCGCGATGACATCTTATCAGGCTACACCAGATACACTTGAGAACACGACATTCTCTAAGCACCCAATTTACCTGCAGGATTCATGTTCACGCGACTCTACCCTGCTACAACAGTTCCATCTGTGACCCCGTGGCCACCCAGAAATGAACGTAGAGATACAGCACTTGATCTGCTGTTCTCAGCCCTTGATCGATGCACGCAAAAACTGTATGGCTGACAATAAGCACGTTTGGCTATCGAGACAGAAGACTCGATGAACGCTATACATTTGTTGTAATTAGCTCTGCGGTGATTCCCCCCCCCTCTCTCTCTCTCTCTCTCTCTCTCTCTCTCTCTCCATCTCTCTCTTTCTGTCTACGCCGATTTATGCATGTATTGGCTGAGCTGTTAATAATTATTATTAGTCATCGCTAGTGTATTACTATTGTTAGAACCTAGAAAATGTGAATGCAACCCCTAGTGGCTTGCAGAATACATTGTTCAAGCAATGTTACCCTACCACAAAGTATGCATCTCTTTCTGAAACCGTCCCTTGGGTGCACCTTTTTACGGCAGTCCTTTATTACAGCCAACTTTCTGTCACAGCAAGGACTGTGTCTGATCTGACTGAGCCATTAGAATGTACTGTCCCCTTCTTGGAGCCTGTCATGCCGACCTTGTGTGCATGGGGAATTCCCTGTGTCAGTGTCTTACATTTTTGTGGTCATTCGGCATGATCCTTCCCTTGTCTCACTCTCTCCCTCTCCCGATATAAATATATATCTATTCATATAAAAATCAATGTTTGTGTGTTTGTTTGCCCCCTATAGACTCGGAAACTACTGAACCGATTTAGCTGAAATTTTCAGGATATGTTTGTTTTGATACCGGATTTTGAACCATCATGGTTTGAAATTCAACCTGTCACTGTTAGAGATAGGTGACCACAATTTATGCCATAATATCCGTAACTAATATTTATACCTTTAGTGATTTCTAATTATAGCCACGTTAGTAATTGCGCATGCGCCGTAGTTATCATTCGCCGGCGAGTTACGTGCAGCCAACGCCTTCTCTAATACATAGAGTAGGTCGTGGTACAGCAAACAAGACTATCTCTATATTTGCCACAAAAACCCTATTAAACACGATTTCTATTTTCGTTTTTTTTTTCAAACAACCTTCGATTGGGGGAAAGAGGGGAGGGGGAAGGGGGGTGAGGGCAATCAAGGACTATCTCGACGTCGGCGCAGACAGTGACTGCGACATTAACTTCATTAACCGTGTTAGACACGTGCGATTTCTATTGTTGTGCCGTTTCAATAATTTATCTGGATGGTTAGAACACTGTGTTCCTGTGCGGGAGACCTGGGTTCGAATCCGCAGCAGTTAAATTTTTTTTTACCCCGGACTAAAATAATATCCTCATCTGCTCTGTTGTGGTGACAGCACTAGCAATGTTGCCTTAATATTAAAAAAAAAAAAAAAGTAAATGGGTAAACCATTTGATAATTAAATTTGACTATTTCGCATACTTATGATTGCATTTTTAAACTTTCCGATTGCATGGTTACGCTGAAATTTCATAGATTTTCATTTATTTTCATTTAGATTTAGTTCTTTCATCTGCGCTGGAATTTTAAGCTGTGCTGTTTACCATGGCGTTCATTTCCTAATTATGGTGTTTTTTCCTGTGTTCATTTGCTTTTCAAGTGTTTTTTTTTCTCCCAACTACTTCAATGAGGGAAAGAGTTGTCGGTGAATTGGGAGGGGGGGGGGGGGGCAAACTATTAACTGAGAGAGCTTTAAGTCACAGTAACTGCTTTACCCACTTAAAGTAGCAGCAGCAGTAATAGTTGTGGTTGGGCTGTTACACCATAGTGCTCTCATGTGAAGACCGCCGGTAAGGTTATGGCGTTCTTCTGTCGGCAAGTGAAATTATACATCCTAACCTGGCCAGTCTGTGGCGACAGCACTAGCCATGCGGAACCAAATCTTTTGGCTCACGACTCTCTGTCTACTCCGATGGTAACACAGATAGCAGTGACATTATTTTAGTAGTTGTATTGGTACTTGAAGGATGATGTGGTAAATATTACACTAGCCCCATTCACTACCTATTACAATTCCTGCTCCCTATTTTAGTCCAGATGGAAAGGGATGTCAATGTTAGTTATAGCAACAAAAAAAAATATCGCCAGGTAGTGATTTTCAAATCCTTTGAAGAGGGAGAGAGCAGTAGTCGGTGGAAGAGGGGAGGGGGTAATTACTTAAATTTAAGAGAATTTAAAGAACTTTACACGTGATTTTCAAGTTCTCATTACCTAATTTGTTTATATTTTACTAACGCTACCTCCGCTTTTCTATTTTTTACGACTCACTTTGTTATTCACAAGTACAGTTGTAGCTTTACTTCCGTCCCCTATAAAAATACAAACAGCTTTAGCATGTGATAACCAAATAACCATTTTTGTTACTGTGCTAATAACACCATTTAAACGATCACTAATATAAAGACACAATTATAAGGTGCGTGTTCTAAAGTTGGAAAACCAGACTATCTCTATATCTGTGCAGAGAATGATTGCGACATTAACTATATTAGACACGTGCGATTTCCATTGTCTTTCTTTTCCAAAAACCTTTGATGAGGGAGAGAGTAGTAGGTGGATTTAGTTGTAGTGGTGGTGAGGGGGGGGGGGGTGCGCGCGGATCAAAGACTATCTCTATATCTGAGCAGACAATGATTGTATTAGACACGTGCGATTTCTATTTTCTTTCATTTCCATTTAGCCAAACTATGCCACAGCAACGCGTGGCCGGGTACAGCTAGTACTTATATAAATATGTAGTCATGTGTGATGCACCAGCAAGCAATCGGGTGGCAGGTAATGAGTGTATGTATGTGTGTGTGTGTGTGTGAGTGTGTGTGTTTTTTTTAAACTACTGCGCGTTTGAGAATGCGTGCTGAATTTTAGTAATACAGTGAGATAGTATTTGGCTACGGGACACCAGTAGCACACATATATATTCGTGTAGGGAGTCGGCAGTCCGAAACCCAAGTTCAAGGTGTCTCCTTCGTGCCAAAGAACTGCATGGCTGTTGGGTGAACAGTCGTTAACGAAGGCAGTCAGGTCGTTGTTGGGGCGACGCTTGCTGGTTGATGTAATGTCATAAATGCCTTCCCCAGCTAATAGTAGGGTACTGCTGGGGTGACAGTTTATTAACCCTTACATAATGTTTCAGGTCCAAATGAACACTAGGCACTGCCACTGTTTTGCTTCTGCCTGACTGTGGCCGTTGCTTTTTTGCTCAATTTGTAGACTGGAAGTATATAGTTTCGTTACCCAGCTTCTGAGTTGAGTGCATGGCGTGAGACTGTGAGCTGCGGATTTCATTTGGAATTTTTTTCGACTGACCAACGTGGTGGTGCGATTTGTAGATTCAGAAAATGGCGCGATGCCGGTTGTCGCAATATTGGTGGGGCCATTATTTGATTAAAATTGATCGCGTGTGCAACTGCTGATCTTTTAATGACTTCTGCTACCATCAATGATGAACTGCATTTCTAGCGTTGGACTGTTTCTGTTAGCACTTCGGATGGCTACCATATGCTTTTAATGCGTGTATGCTAGATTTGCTGAGACAGCAGTTTGTCAGTCTTTCCCCAAGGGACTGTGATAAACATTCTGTGTGTTTTTCGTTGGCACAGGAGAGGAGCAAAGATGGGGTGACCCGTTTGCTATGAAGCTGAAATAATAAATTACCAGATTGCCAGAATGTGAATTGATGCTTGCATTAGTGATGTATGTAATATGTTGTAATACTGAGTTGTAACAATGACGGACAGGACAAGGACAATAGTAACGCATAGTGACCTACAATTAAATGAAATGAAATGTGGTAACAATTGAAAGTGAAACATATTTTTGGTAGACAATTGAAAATACAGATATTCTTTACAGGTGTTTACATTGAAACAAGTTGAAATTATGAACAGGTAATGAAACTTTTTGATGTTGAAATTATGAACAGGTAATGAAACTTTTTGATGTTGAAATTATGTACAGGCAATGAAATTATTTGATTTTGAAATTATATACAAGTAATTGACATTTTTGATGTTGAAATTGTGTACTTTAGTAATGAAATTGCAAAGGAACATGTAATAAGGTAAGATATTTTGTCATAATAACGTAAGGGGAGATAATCATTTGTAATTAAACAATTGGGTAAGGGAAATCACTTTAAGTAATGGTAATTGGGTCATAGCTCTTATAGAGGGAAACATGAAGATCTCATTGAAACCGACAAGAGCGGGTTTTCAGTGAGTACAGAGCGAAGGTGGAACTTTGCAGATTAAAATTACCTTTCCATAGCCGTTATAGACTTTCGCACCGAATTTTAGCGTGTCTTAGGGTGATGTTCTATGTTAAGGCAGACTGTGGGATGGAATGGGAGAAGCGGGGGCTGGGGCGTGGGGTAGGAGCGGTGGCAAAATCTATAGTGTATAAAGTTTTCAGCACCTATTTTGGAGTGTCTCGGAGTGTTGACTCCATTAAACTACACGGTACTCACTGGGCACGACGATTGAGGGTGTTTCAAATGGAAAACATGAGCAACCCAAAGGGTTCAATATACCATTTGCTAAAGAAAGCAGAAAAAAAAATACCTAAATCATTACATTCAATGAATTCATGACCTTTAAAAGATAACAGAAAGTGTTGATTTTTTAAAATGGTTGGGTGGAGATTGTGTAATGTTGGTATTTTCCCCACGTGATCTCCTTAACAATATTATTGGAGTAAACCTTAAGATAAGACAAAAATACACGAGAACGTGAATACTTGTAGAAACACGAGATTTACAAGCAGGGCTCAGACCAGCACGTGAAACCCAGAATATGTGTTATAAGGTTGGACGAAGGTCTAATCAAGTTAGTATGTGTTTGGCAGCTGGCGTCAATGCTTGTATCTGATGGACGCGTGAATGCGACACTGTATATTTGACGACGTGAATGCGACACTGTATATTTGACGACGTAAATGCGACACTGTATATTTGACGACGTAAATGCGACACTGTATATTTGACGACGTGAATGCGACACTGTATATTTGACGACGTAAATGCGACACTGTATATTTGACGACATGAATGCGACACTGTATATTTGACGACGTAAATGCGACACTGTATATTTGACGACATGAGGAGTTATTTTCTGACAGAAGACCGCGAGTTGACAGCCTAATGACAGTCTAATCCGAACTGGCATCCAGCCAATTCCAGTCGGTCAAGAAGTTGAACCACTATGATCAGAGCTGCTGGGTCAACCATTGCGCCTATTTTGTATGCGAGGAAACTGGACCGAAATGTAACGAGAGTAAAGGAGAGAAGACACAAAGTCCATGTCTTATAAATGTCATCTTCTCTTGCTGGACCTGCTAGTAGACACTCACCGGACCAGACCAACTATGAAACTAATCAAGTATATTAAATGGATTTCGTCTACTCCTTACCAACTGTGTGCATTAGGGATGTTATTTATGTCTTTCGTATGAACAAACCCCTAGCACCCAGTCAGCACACCGAAAAGACAATATCCTCTTCCTTCATATCGTCTTTATATTCCCCCCCCCCCCTGCCGCCCCCGCCCTGCCATGCGCCCAGTTATGCATGTCTAAGTTTTCTGCTGCTTTTAATTCTTTACAAGCTCTGCTTTCTTGTCTGTTGATATTTTTGGTCAAAAGTCACTGCATCTAAAACTGTATTAAAAAGGCTTTTGTCGAAACTGTCGGTTCTATTTTTTTTTTTGGGGGGGGGGGGGGGGGGGGGGGGGTCTATTTTCTAGTCATTTTTTTTTTTTTTTTTTTGGGTTTGTTTATTATTACTTTTTTGTTTAAGTTTAGCCTTTCATCTTTAAGCAGAGACACGCCAATCGCCACCCTGCTGGCCGAAGAGCCAGGCACCCTTACGTCTTGTACTATAATCATGAAATGTCTGCTCTGATTCGCACGCATTCGCACCACCTCGAGCACCGTCTTGACGTTATCGGGCAACCTTCACTGTCTCCTTGAGGTGAGACACAGGCCGGTGGCGGCCCACCGACCTAACTTGTCATGGAAGTTTTCCCACAGGTAAATACCTCATAGACCTCTCACTGTTAGCCCTTGATAGTCTACTGTGAATACCTAAACTGTCGGATATGTAGGTAAGTGCTGCATCATACCACTCTATCATCTGAAACAACAGATTCAAACCACTGGCTTCTTCCTCACTGACTTCTTCCAATGGAAAATCTGTGTTTACGTATTCACCGCCATCGTCTGTGTGAGAAGACTACTGCTCGCAAACGCTAGATCAGCCAGTGACAGCAATACACGATTTAAGGGAGTCTAACTTAGGGTCGAGTGTGTAGGCAGTGTCAGGGATGTGGAGACAGCGCAGCCCTGAAGTTGGGAACGCCCAAATGGGGTCACCAGATGAGGGCTGCATATATGAAGACATTGATGAATACCAATCCTCCAAAAAACTTTCACCGGTGAGGCCATTCAAAAGGGCATTCCCTCCACCTGGAAAAAGCCGGAGTGATTCTCCCGAAGTTCCTTCACATCGGAATTCAGTATTTACATATTCCCCTGCATCGCCATCCCAGGCCGTGTGGGAGCAGTACTACTACTACCCTAGACAAGACCAGCCAGTGACTCCAGGACATGCTATGGGGGAATCTTATTTAGAATCAGGCGAATCCCCGGCGTTAGGGATGAGGAGACGGCGTGACCCAATAGAGCTTGATGAGCTTGCCACCCCAGACGAGCCAGCACCGGGTATCCCCACGAACTTTAACATTCCAACAGCAGTACCACGCAAACAGAGAACGCCCGAGAGGCCAATCAGTAGACCACCCAGACCAGCCCCTCCAAGTGGAGGGGGTCCGAGTGATTTTCCCCAAGCCCCCTCACCCCGAAGGTCTGTGTCTTCCCAATCCGCTCCATCGCCATCACAACCCGTGTGGGATCAGTACTACAACAAGGACGACTACCCAGTAGAGCTTACCACCCCAGACGAGCAAGCACCGGGTATCCCCACGACCTTTAACATTGCAACAGCAGTACCACGCAAACAGAGAACGCCCGAGAGGCCAATCAGTAGACCACCCAGAGAAGCCCCTCCTAGTAGAGGTGGCCGGAGTGATTCTCCGCAAACTGTCTCACCCCGAAGGTCTGTGTCTCCACAATCCGCTCCAACGTCATCAGAGTCCGCGTGGGAGCGAAAGTTCTTCTTTCAAGACATACCCCAACCAGAAGAGCCACCACCGGAGCTCCACAAGAGCGTGAACTTTCCAAAACCAGCACCACGCCAACCTAAACCACCAGAGAGGCCAGCCACTGGAACACCTAAAGCAGCCTCTCCGAATCGATCAGGCCGGAGTGATTCATACCATGTCCCCCCACATCGAGGGTCTGTATTTACATATTCCGCTCCATCGTCAACACAGGGTGAGTGGGAGCCGTACTACTATTACCCACTCGAAGACCGGCCGGTGACTCCGGGACATCCTTTCACGGAGTCTTTTTTAAATTCAGAGAAGAGCAGACAGAGTGACACGGTAGAAGAAGACACACAACAAGTACCACAATTAGCACGTAAAAGCCCCCAGCCAAAAAAAGCCGCAATCTATTCCTCTGGGGATGTATCACCTTATGACCCAAACCAGACACAATCTTCTATAATTAGACGCCTGTCTTTCTCTTCTCCAGCGACAGCAAAACCAACAGCAAAACCAAGGTCATCGGAAACTAAGAAGAAAGAACTGTCCACGTCATATACTCCTGGTCAGAAAATCACCCAACAAAAACCGCAGACAGTTCTTAGGTATCCCTATGAGGAGATGGCAGCCCTAGACTCGACCATGTCACCATCACCTTCAACAATACGTCGTCAGTCAACCGCACCACAACCAGGATCATCTCGGGCTGAGAATACTGGTTTGTACATGAGATCGCCTTCATCATTCCCGGTGGAAACTTCAGGCCGTCGACGTTTAAGCTACCATGATCCATCCCCTGAGGCCAACGAACCTCGACCACCTTCACCATCTCCATTATTTCTGCCACCTCCAACAACTCTAACACCTCCACCTCCATCACCTCCATCACCTCCACTACCTCCACCGCCCCCACCTCAAATTGAAATAAAGTCACGCCGCCGTCCCGAACCTAAGCCACGAGCGAGAAAGCGATTATCCTCGGTGCTAGAGGAAAAAGCAGGCGATGAGGTGCGGAAACCATGGATCTCGTGCTGCAGCATCAAAGCCGAGTTTGCCAGAAGAAAGCAGCTATTTGTTCCGACCTCAACTCCAGTAGAATCACACGTGCGATTTGGCGTAAAATCGCTCAGCCCAATACCAAACAGTGACACGTCAGGGTACTTTTACGACGGGGAAAGCACTCCGTCTATTTACAGCGATCAACGTTCACGAACAGATCTAGAGGAGTCTTCTCACTTCAAACATAATCGGTCATTTGCAGAATCATCTTTTAGGTCACCTACAAGTTTCAGCTCCCCGCTGACCCCTCGAGAACGTTCCCGTTCTATGGATCTTGACGAGAGCAAACTACCAACACCGCCGACAAGCAAACAGTTATACGCCATCGACTCTTCGATCCAGCATCGCGTGTTCCTGCCCTCTAAGCGAGCTCCTCGTCGAGCTGTGGGTCCTGTGGAGCGCTTGTCGCGACACAACTTCAACAGGTTCGTCAACGACCAGCAGATGGCGGTGGTCATGTTTTACAACAGCAAGATCGATCCGCCAGGCACAGAGAAGAACTGGGGTGAACACTCTCTAAAGGTATATGCCTGTGTATGTGTTTGTGTGTGTGTGTGGGTGTTTATATTTCTGTGTGGCAGTTGCTGATTGGGCACTGCACACCATTTCACAATTTCGACAAACCCTCTTATAGTTCTACGGTTGGCAATTTTGCAGCCGACAGATTTGATCTGATTCATCATAGGGACGAACCTTTTCAGGCTTGGTCAATTTACTAAAATAAAATTGTTTGGTTCAAAACCACATACTGCGGGCACATAAAGGGCCGGGCTTGTGTTGTCTTGTCATACGTCTCAGTGTTAACTGATAACTCGATGATTAGCTTAGCTGTTAACTTAGTGGTTACTGCAATGGTTAACTAATTTGTTAATTGTCGGTTAACTCACTTGGTAACTGACTAGGTAACTCACTGTTTAATCAATAGTTTAACTTGCCAGTTACCCTAATGGTTAACTCACTGATTAACTGATTGGTTTAATAACTTATAGGTTAACTTCTAACTAACGTTAATAAACTTATAGTTTAACTGATTAATTAACCCGCAGGTTAACTCGCTCATTCACAGGTCAACTAAATTAATAACTCACTTGTTAACTCACATGTTAACTCACTTTTTAACTCACGTTTTAACTCTCAGTTAAAATTACAGGTTAATTCACTCTTAATTCACTTGTTTACTCATTTCATAAATCAAAAGCTAATTTACTTGTTAAATCACTTGTTAACTCACAAGTTAACGCATATAGTAACTCATTTGTTTACTCACTGGCTGTCAACTCATAATTGTTAACTTGTTAACTTACTTGTTAACTTACATGTTAATTGACTGGTTAACTCACTTGGTTAACTCGCATGATAACTTGCATGTTACCTCACTGGTTAACTCATATGTTACCTCACTTGTTAACTCACAGGTTAACTGAATGTTCAGTTCGCTCGTTAACTAACTGGTTAACTTAACTGGTATTTCATTTTTAACTCACAGGTTAAATGGAGGGTTGACTTGCTGGTAGTTCACATGTTAACACACTGGTTAGAACACAGATTAACTGATTGGTTAACACGCCGGTTAACTCACTTGTTAACTCCCTGGTTGACTTACTAGTTAACCCACAGGATGATTTACTAGATGACTCACTTGTTAACTCGCTGGTTGACTCACGGGTCGACTCACTAGTTAACTCAGCGGTTCACTTGCTTGTTAACTCGCTGAATGACTGGTTAACTTACTGGTGTACTCGCTGGTAAACTTACTTGTGAACTAGCTAACTGATTCACTGGGTAGCTCACTTGTTACCTCGTTGACTGACTCCTTGGTTAACTCACTTGTAAACTAGCTGACTAACTCACTGGTTACCTTACTTGTTAACTCGCTGACTGACTGACTGGTTAACTCACTTGTTAACTCGTTGACTGACTCGCTGGTTAACTCACTTGTTGTTGACTAGGTGACTGACTGACTGATTAGCTCACTTGTTAACTCGCTGACCGACTTACTGGTTAACTCGCTGACTGATTCACTAGTTACATCACTTGTTAACTCGCTGGTTTACGCACTGGGTTAGCCGCTTGTCAACTCTCTGACTGACTCACTGGGTAACTCACTTTGGTAACTCGCAGAATAACTCATAGGTTAACTCTATGGTTAATTCTCAGAGTAATTTACTGGTTAACTCGCATTCTAACTCACTTGTTAACCTGCAGACTGACTCACTGGTTAATAAGCTCGACGTTTGCCACGTTTTGACCGCGTGGTAGCGATATGTTTCATGTATTGCTGGTGTGGTATCGATATGTGCCATGTATTGATGGTGTTTTTTCGACATGTACCGCGTATGGCCGAGACAACTTTTACAGTCTATAACGTGCTTTAGCCAACTAAAATGATTGAGTCAATCATTCAATCAGACCTGACACTCGGACCAAATAAACACCAAAACCGACACAAGACGATTACTATTTTATGCACAGACCAGAGCAAGTTTTTTTTTCTTGCATGCCTCCGTGCCCTGTCACAAATGTTGAACTGAAATGTGTTAGCCCCGATGGCTTTAGAGACTCCAACCACTATTTTCGGATCCAGTCCTTCTCTATTTTTTTAAGCATACTTACTGGGTCACAGAAAACATACGCTGGAAAAGACCCGTGTCTCCAGCAATGCTCTTGCCCTGGTCACTGTCATGACCTCTATTGTCAGAATACTTCTGGTCGTGGAAACAGCACCAGAATCTTGCTTCACAATTCTAACTCAAGCCTGTGCTATAAAAGCCCAAGAGCCTTACAAATGGCGAATAACAGACCCATCGGTATTAATGACATCCCCTTCTAGAGAATTCTCGAAAATCATAGCCTGCACTTTTGCCTTCACAGCGGCCTGCTGACTTTCCTGTTTGCATTTTCTGTCTATTCAGATGCAACAGAAACAAGTAATGCTGCACTCTGGTGGCACTGGTGCCCATTCTTCGTCAGGTTCTATGACCTCAAGTAAACAGACATCCTAAATAATGTCCACAGCCTGACCCATCCAAGATTTTCCACTATTATAACTTGATGCCTTTTTTTCTTCATTATCTCACCACGTAGCGGGTGTCGTGTGTCTGCGTTGACTCTAAAGTAAGCACCTGCTCGACACATTTGAATTATTCTGTCCTGGAGGTAGCGCATCGCCCTACCAGCTGTATCTCTTGTACATCCAAGCTTAATGCGCATGGCCTGGTTCTAATTCTTTTGTATCCTCTACATCTGCTTGTGGCTGAGAATCAGGATCGCATCGCCTTTTTACAGAAAGGACCAGACCCTGATATAAAAGACATAAATGAGTAGCATTGGCTATGAAAGCACATAGGGCATTATGATTGGCACGACAAGGAGAGACTTGTATGCTTACCGTGACGCGAGCGACGTTCTGTAATTAATCGGTTGATATTTTAATGGGCTGTAATTTCTCTGTACTATAACTCGAATACTTGCCCGTTTCCTTGTACTGTGCGTGAAAAATACAACTGCGATATTGACACTGCAGGTTACATAAAACTATGCATAGATATGATGACAAAACTATGGGCTCTAATACGATTCTGTTATTAGTGAAGACATATCAGGTCACCAAACATCATGCACATAAAAAAAAAAAAAAACGAGGAAAAAAACAGATCTAACACCTCAGTATAAACGTGGCATCCTAACTTAAACAGAGTCATTGAAGGGAGAAAACAACCCAGATCTAACACCTCATTATAAACGTGGCATCCTAAATTAAACAGGGTCATTGGACGGAGAAAACAACCCAGATCTAACACCTCATTATAAACGTGACATCCTAACTTAAACAGGGTCATTGGACAGAGAAAACAACCCAGATCTAACACCTCATTTTAAACGTGGCATCCTAACTTAAACAGGGTCATTGGACAGAGAAAACAACCCAGATCTGACACCTCATTATAAACGCGACATCCTAACTTAAACAGGGTCATTGGACAGAGAAAACAACCCAGATCTAACACCTCATTATAAACGTGGCATCCTAACTTAAACAGGGTCATTGGACGGAGAAAACAACCCAGATCTGACACCTCATTATAAACGTGACATCCTAACTTAAACAGGGTCATTGGACAGAGAAAACAACCCAGATCTAACACCTCATTTTAAACGTGGCATCCTAACTTAAACAGGGTCATTGGACAGAGAAAACAACCCAGATCTAACACCTCATTATAAACGCGACATCCTAACTTAAACAGGGTCATTGGACGGAGAAAACAACCCAGATCTAACACCTCATTATAAACGCGACATCCTAACTTAAACAGGGTCATTGGACGGAGAAAACACACATAAAACCACAGACAGGAAACGCACTGACTATTGTTTGTGTCTGTCCTCACCAGGGTCCTCTTGGTGTCGACCCAGCCTTCGGTTCGGTGGACTGTGCCAGGGAACAAGAACTGTGTACAAGAGAAAAGATTCTCTCGCATCCGTTCTTCAAGTTGTACGTCAAAGGTTCCCTCGTCAATGCGGTGAAAGACTTCGGATTAATGAGCTACCCTTAACTTCAATACACTCAGGGGCGAAGACATCAGTGACTCGCTAGCAGCTGCACATTGCGCCAGTGTATGTTTCCTAGTGCTGAATTAAAATACTTCAAGAACCACCATCACACCACTTGGAACATGTCAATTAGCCACACATCCCATTGTCAGCAGCCAACGATTACTAATTTTAATGTGTCCAGTAATAGTTTGAATATATGTCCGTTTTGCGTTTATTCTGAGTGCTGAATGCCGGCCAGATCTCCTGGTTATTCCCCGAACTCCTTGATCACCTGACCAGGTATCAGGCTGGAGAGATGAGTTCACTGTTAATTTCCATGCCCCCTACGCCAGATAACCGTTAACGCCAACCCAAACACCAGCCTGTTTATCTCAATGTTTGTTTCTCAACACACGAGCATGTATTTCCCTACTTGTCTCATCATACATTCTGACTGGAATATTCACGGAATGTGTGTGCGGTTGATTCTCAGGGCAGCTAGAAGTGTAAGTGGCTCCCTCTAACTCCATTCTCAAACAGATGTTGTGGTATGATATGTCAAGGTTTGTTGCACATATAGTTGACAGCCAACTACTTCATGGAACTGTTGCCGGGCTGGTACTGTTCCGGTCCTATTTAATGAAGGCGATATGGTGCAGCAGTTAGTCACATGTTTCTATTAATCTATACAAACATATTTCTAGGAATTTGAGAACCAATAACCGAATAACGTCTGCAGCCAGAATAAAAATAATACCATCATTTAGAATTGTGTTATCCTGAACGCATCTATTGTTGTTGTACTGACCACATCTAGTGTTGTTGTACTGACCACATCTAGTGTTGTTGTACTGACCACATCAAGTATTCTTGTACTGACCACATCTAGTATTCTTGTACTGACCACATCTAGTGTTGTTGTACTGACCACATCTAGTGTTGTTGTACTGACCACATCTAGTGTTGTTGTACTGACCACATCAAGTATTCTTGTACTGACCACATCTAGTATTCTTGTACTGACCACATCTAGTGTTGTTGTACTGACCACATCTAGTGTTGTTGTACTGACCACATCTAGTGTTGTTGTACTGACCACATCTAGTGTTGTTGTACTGACCACATCTAGTGTTGTTGTACTGACCACATCTAGTATTGTTGTGTAGACTACATCTAGTGTTGTTATACAGACCACATCAAGTTTTGTTGTACTGACCCCATCTATTGTTGTTGTACTGACCCCATCTATTGTTGTTGTACTGACCACATCTATTGTTGTACTCACCACATCTAGTGTTGCTGTATTTACAACATCTAATGTTGTTATACTGACCACACTTAATGTTGTTCTACTGACCACATCTAGTGTTGTCATACTGACCACATCTAGTGTTGTTGTACTGACCACTTCTATTGTTGCTGTACTGTCCACATCTAGTGTTGTTGTACTGACCGCATCTAGTGTTGTACTGACCACATTTAGTTTTGTTATACTGACCACATCTAGTGTTGTTGTACTGAAAACATCTAGTGTTGTTATACTGACCACATCTAGTGTTCTTGTACTGACCAAAGCTAGCGTTGTTGTATTGACCACATCTAGTGTTGTTTTACTGAAAACATCTAGTGTTATACTGACCACATCTAGTGTTGTTGTACTGACCACATCTAGTGTTGTTGTACTGACCACATCTAGTGTTATACTGACAACATTTAGTGTTGTTGTACTGACCACATCTAGTGTTGTTTTACTGAAAACATCTAGTGTTATACTGACCACATCTAGTGTTGTACTGACCACATCTAGTGTTATTGTACTGACCACATATAATATTGTTGTTCTCACCACATCTAGTGTTGCTGTATTGACCACATCTAGTGTTGTTGTACTGACAACATCTAGTGTTATACTGACAACATTTAGTGTTGTTGTACTGACCACATCTAGTGTTGTTTTACTGAAAACATCTAGTGTTATACTGACCACATCTAGTGTTGTACTGACCACATCTAGTGTTATTGTACTGACCACATATAATGTTGTTGTACTCACCACATCTAGTGTTGCTGTATTGACCACATCTAGTGTTGTTTTACTGAAAACATCTAGTGTTATACAGACCAAATCTAGTGTTGTACTGACCACATCTAGTGTTATTGTACTGACCACATATAATGTTGTTGTACTCACCACATCTAGTGTTGCTGTATTGACCACATCTAGTGTTGTTGTACTGACCACATCTAATGTTGTTGTACTGACCACATCTAGTGTTGTTGTACTGACCACATCTAGTGTTGTTGTACTGACCACATCTAGTGTTGTTGTACTGATCACATCTACTGTTGTTGTACTGACCACATCTAGTGTTGTTGTACTGACCACATCTAGTGTTGTTGTACTGACCACATCTAGTGTTGTTGTACTGACCATATCTAGTGTTGTTGTACTGACCACATCTAGTGTTGTTGTACTGACCACATATAATGTTGTTGTACTCACCACATCTAGTGTTGCTGTATTGACCACATCTAGTGTTGTTGTACTGACCACATCTAGTGTTGTTGTACTGACCACATCTAGTGTTGTTGTACTGACCACATCTAGTGTTGTTGTACTGACCACATCTAGTGTTGTTGCACTGACCACATCTAGTGTTGTTGTACTGACCACATCTAGTGTTGTTGTACTGACAACATCTAGTGTTCTTGTACTGACCACATCTAGTGTTGTTGTACTGACCACATCTAGTGTTGTTGTACTGACAACATCTAGTGTTCTTGTACTGACCACATCTAGTGTTGTTGTACTGACCACATCTAGTGTTGTTGTACTGACCACATCTAGTGTTGTTGTGTAGACTACATCTAGTGTTGTTGTGCAGACCACACTATGTGTTGTTGTACTGACCACATCTATTGTTGTTGTAATTCTCACATCTAGTGTTGTTGTACTGACCACATCTAGTGTTGTTGTACTGACCACATCTGGTGTTGCTGTACTGACCACATCTGGTGTTGTTGTACTGACCACATATATTGTTGTTGTACTGACCACATCTATTGTTTTTGTACTTACCATATCTAGTGTTGTTGTACTGACCACATCTATTGTTGTTGTCCTGACCACATCTAGTTTTGTTGTACTAACCACACCTATTGTTGTTGTACTGACCACATCTATCTAGTGTTGTTGTACTGACCACATCTAGTGTTGTTGTACTGACCACATCTAGTGTTGTTGTACTGACCACATCTGTTGTTGTTGTACTGACCACATCTAGTGTGGTTGTACTGACCACATCTAGTGTTGTTGTACTGATCACATCTACTGTTGTTGTACTGACCACATCTAGTGTTGTTGTACTGACCACATCTAGTGTTGTTGTACTGACCACATCTAGTGTTGTTGTACTGACCATATCTAGTGTTGTTGTACTGACACCATCTAGTGTTGTTGTACTGATCACATCTACTGTTGTTGTACTGACCACATCCAGTGTTGTTGTACTAACCACATCTAGTGTTGTTGTACTGACCACATCTAGTGTTGTTGTACTGACACCATCTAGTGTTGTACTGACCACATCTAGTGTTGTTGTACTGACACCATCTAGTGTTGTTGTACTGACCACATCTAGTGTTGTTGTACTGACACCATCTAGTGTTGTTGTACTGACCACAT
Organism: Candidula unifasciata; assembly: GCA_905116865.2. NCBI lineage: Eukaryota > Metazoa > Mollusca > Gastropoda > Stylommatophora > Geomitridae > Candidula > Candidula unifasciata. The sequence goes on along the minus strand of CAJHNH020000880.1, from coordinate 160,384 downwards.
CTAGTGTTGTTGTACTGACCACATCTAGTGTTGTTGTACTGACACCATCTAGTGTTGTTGTACTGACCATATCTAGTGTTGTTGTACTGACCACATCTAGTGTTGTTGTACTGACCACATCTAGTGTTGTTGTACTGACCACATCTAGTGTTGTTGTACTGACCCTATCTAGTTTTGTTGTACTGACCCTATCTAGTGTTGTTGTACTGACCACATCTAGTGTTGTTGTACTGACCACATCTAGTGTTGTTGTACTGACCACATCTAGTGTTGTTGTACTGACCACATCTAGTGTTGTTGTACTGACCACATCTAGTGTTGTTGTACTGACCACATCTAGTGTTGTTGTACTGACAACATCCAGTGTTGTTGTACTCACTGGAATATGGCACGCCAACAATGAATCAGGTGACTGGTGGGCGAAATGCATCATCATCAATTGCGTGGCTTATTATAAATTTCGGGCACATCATTAACAGGGATGATGCATTTCGAATTGTCTACAATTCGGCCAACTGTAGATTACCTTAATATGCAGAAGCTTCCGCGTTTAGTCGATTGAAACCAGATCTCTGTAGGCAGAAAGAAATGGTCGTTTTCTTACGGTTACTTTGGTGAAACAGACAGTTTAGAATGTACTCGAATTTGTGTTTCGGTTTCTAGGATTCATCTTTTTGCTTCATTTTAATCAATATTTACTGTAGTGTGCGCCTGACAGATACAACGAATATGCCAGGCAATAAATTGTGCTGTCTATTGTTGTGTCTTCTTTGTTCAAATTCACTCCCCTTGTCCGATCTGACTCGTGAGTTTTGGTCACTGTCCGACAACTCAGCCCAGTCCATGCAGGACTCGTGAATACGCAATGAAGTGTTCAAATCAGTTACGATTTATCGCTGTCGTGAATTCAATAGGTTGAACCATGGGTCAGCTATCAGTCATCCCAGTACAAATTGGGAATGAAAAGAGAGTTGCCAGGGGAAATAAAAAATAGACAAGTGAAATATTTGGCCACATTAAAAGACATAACAGTATTGTAATGATCATCCTAGAGGGAAAGGTTCAAGATAGGCGAGCAAGAGGCAGACCGCTTTACAAGTGGGAGGATAACATCAAGAGATGAACGAACAGCAGTATGAGTGTGTGTACATCAAGGGCAAGAGACAGGCCTTGTTGGAGATCCATTGCAGCCAACCTTCATTGTGAAGACGGCAATGATAGATTGAGTACAAACAAAACACCGTCCCATACTGCCGAGGACTATGCCAGGTATCTCTTGTACATCCCAAAATTCTCCTTGAAGCTTTAATCTGTACGTGATCAAGTTTTGTTAGCTGACTCTTTGATACGCTAAGCATTTCAAGTCCACAAGAGCCTCGAATGCTTGAATGATGTAAGCAGTATTCTTTGTTCCATGTCCATTGCAGTCATAATCGTCAGTGCATAGAATCCTTTCTGACATCCGCATGATCCCTGGAGGACAGGCTTCTATCGAAAGTGACATCGAGGTAACTCTCATTGCTTACTCTTCTGATGTTTCTATCAATAATTGCGAGGCTTGGAACATCAGCTCTTACACAGTAACAGGAGCGTACAACAGCATTTATCTAGCTGATGACAACAGCAATTCTGTGCACATCAGTCAGACACGTTATCTGCAGTTGCCTTTAGTTCTTGTGCTGAGCGCTTTCTTTCGCTCTCCTGGCTATATCATAATCATCAGCGACCTTGACAACTGGCCTGAGCGATCATGCCTCTTCACAATCTCGGTGTTGCAACAGCGTACATAATTTCGTGTGCTGACACCCTTCCATGCCATTACTAAAGATTGTCAAGAATCTTCCCAAGTTATCTTCTTCTGTCCTGTCCCTCTTTTCATAAATCTTTCCAGTGGTCACAACATGTTAAAGTTTTTCGCTTCTCATTACATTTAAAAAAAAAAGACTATCACTTTCTGATGTCTATCATGAGCTTTCTTCGAGCACTCGCCTCTTTCACTACATCCTGGTTTGCTCTTCTTAGATATCCAATGAATTGAAATTACTTTTCTGTAAAACCACTTCCCTAAGGTATTGTTCTGTTTGTTCAATAATAGTCCAGGATTTACAGCCCAATGTTATAACAGGCTCTACACAGCATCCGATAAGTATTTTCGTAGGAAATTATACCATAGATTTTTTGCACAAAATTGCCCTCATGTTATAAGGTGAAGACAGGGATGCTTCGAGCAGAGTTGCAAGCTTTATTGGGACGGTCACATGTAGTGAGAATACTTTGGATCTTCTCTCCATTCTATGCTGGCGTGGTGGGTAATGAAAAGGCAGACAGATTGCCTGGATCTTCACCACTGGGTGGTAAAGTGTTACATGACAAGGTATATGTGGTCAAGGCCTTTTGGAAACAAGCAACGGAGTCGGAAGAGAAACAAGATTTCTATTGCCTAGAGAGAATGCAGCACCTGAGTGCAACCATAGGGTCTGGCTGGCTCACTACACTCAGGTGGGAAGACAAAGAGGGGCATATAACCAGTGTACGACCGGTACCATTAGTACTGGAACTCTGAGCTTGCTGCTGAAAAGGAGGACGAAGCATGCATGGCAATGCCACGAGTACTGTGATGTCAGTTCGTAACTCAACTCAACTCTGACTCGTGCAGCATATCCTATTGTTTATCAATAGTTTGTATTATTTTCATTGCGTTGTGTCGTTTTGCACAGCGACACTATACTATCCCTTTATTTCTTGATCCTTTTTATGTATTCCTAATTTTTACGTGATGTTCTATGGGGCTTCTTTATAGTCTTCAGTTTTATTTTAAACTTTCCTATAACCGGAACATGATCACTACAGCAGTCTGCTCCTGGTCTAGTCTTTCCTTCACTTAAACTGCTCCTGAATCTCTTTGAAATCAATATATAATCAATTTGATTGCGGACATTATCGTCTGGACACGATCGACGAGGTTGGTGTTTTAAACCAGGTTTTATCAATTATCATGTGACTCAGCCCAATCATTTATATATATATATATATGCTTTTAGACCATAGCCAACAGTACCTCCAGAAACATTTTTACTTCCAAACTTTGCACTAAAATCTTCCATATTGTTGTTACTTCAAAATTATTGCACTGATCATAAGCCGTTTCTGGGTGATTATAAACTTCATCAACGTCATCCTGTGAGATTTATGCAGCTGGTACACACACCTGTACTACGTTTATATCAAGTTGTTGCTATCATCACTGACAGCCAGCGTTCTGAAATAGTTCAATATCCTCTAACAGTTTTTGCAGGTTGTGGGTCACGCATGATATTAACAACATTTTGTATGTTCTCTCCCCCGTGAGTCCTGTTTGTATGCAAGAACATCAGCAGCAGATGTCAATACCCTTCAAACCCATGGTGCTTTAAGTTCTGCAATCTTGCTTGTAAACACATTGAGAACGCTGGTGAACTGATAAAACCCTGGGACGGTCTAGGGGCGATGTTACATAGTTCTCATGTCCGAACTCCCAGGCAAAGGGCAACTGTAGACGAATGCAGGACATCTGCTGTCCAGTTCAACAGCCACCGACAGACCCCGTCCCCATGAGCACGCCGGTGTGACGGGAAATCAACAGGCGTACATACTGGCTGGCTCTGCACAACTTGGTGAAATACCGATACATGATAAGGCAGACGTGGTTAGTGCCTTGTGGGAGAGCGTGTACAGTTTGGAGGAGCAAATGGATCACCACAGTCTGGTGAGATTGATTAAGCTGGAAGTGACGAGAGGTTCTGGTAGATGCTTGAGGCTCAGAGGAAAGGCAAGACGGACGTTTAATGAGAAAGCTACTGGCACCATTAGTATCGGAACTCTTCGCTGGCTGCTAAAGATGGGGATGGAGCGCTTATGGGAATGCCCCGACTGCTGTGATGTCGGTTCTTGAATCAAATGGAATCAAATCTTTGATTTATAATAAAATCCTGCAGCAGATGTGGTCATACCTGACTCTGTCTGGCCCCGGCGTAGTGAGTTTTGCTTTCATGCATTATATATTTTCTAGCATCCACCTCCATTGTCATCACTGGTATTCGATAGATTTCGAGTTTTTACATTTATGTACTGAGGTCCCATCCACTGGTTAAGCCACAGGTAACAAAATCACGGCTGTTGAGCCTCAACGCGCGTCCTGCACACCTTCCACACTTGTCCACACGGGCACCAGACCATGCATCCCGCACCGATTGCATGACGTCATGAGCTATCGCTGTCTTTCATAGTTGTCTACACGTCCACAGACCGACATGGTCTTTAAGACCATTCAGTGTCATGGACACATTCTAGTCCTAATCATTTCCTGATGGACTGATTTTTAATAACAGTTCTCTTACAGCTTCTACTCTCCTGAACCTGTAGGTAAGTGCTGCATCACAACCCAATTTGAGCCCGAACTCAAGGCAGAAGCGCAATGGCATCAAAAAGTAATGAATCTTTTCCACGACCATCTGAAGCTGTCCAACGGCCTGTTCCTAAGAAGCGAACGAGTCTCGAAAGAAAGAAAATCGCTTTGCAGGCAACAGTGAGACAACCACAGAGGTCATCATCGCCTCCATTGCCTTCATTCCCAGATACCTCATCTGAAATATCAAGAACCATAAACTCCTCAGCATCTTCCGGATCTTATACTATCAGTCCTGAGGCACCATCACCACTGCGGGAGTATCCAGGGCAGGGTATTGGAAGAGGTAGGTCATACGCTAAGGAATCAAGGACGCCACAGTTTGAAGCACAAGGCCCTAGAAAAAAACTAATCTACCAGCCAGAGCCTACTCCTGAACCAACCCCACTGCCTTATAGACCCGGAGAGCGACCAAAGAGACTCCTAATTCCCGACAGACGATTCTTACAGTTCGATGATGAGTCGACACCGGGAGAAGAAGGTGAGTCCAGGAAAACTCCAAGGTATGCCTACACGGACGAGAGTCGGTATAAACAGTTCAATACTGGACGGATGAAGCCGCCATGCTTTCAAATGCGAGAATCAATGTTTTTGTCAGACTCGTCGACTCCAGGAGTCGATTCATTTCAGTTCGACCCTCGTGAGGATTCTCCAATTTATCAAAATGTGCCTCCTGGTCACACACGTTTGCAGTCTGCATTCTCTAGCGACAGTTCGTACACGTCATCACCTGATTTTGATAGTACAGGGTATCGAACCCAATCACCAGTGACGCAAACAAGATACGGCAACAGACACAACGGGGTATTACCAACACGTCATCGAGCGGACAGTAGACCCTACTACTCGGAGTCTGACGAATCCAACGCTTCAGTTCCCTACATGTCTACCATTGACTCAAAACGGGGACAACCTTCGCCCGATAGACAAAACAGCAATGTTTTTGTCTTAACGGCCGGTACATTCGGCAACTTTCTTCAACTGCAGAATAAGGCAGCCGTGCTGTTTTACAACAGCGACACGAACGAGTTGGAAGTAGTGGAGGACATGGTCAGACAGTTTATGACCCAGGTAAGAAGAAAAAATATGTCTCTTTGTCCTTATGTCTTACAATTCATCGACAGTGTCTTTGTAAGGCTCTGTTTACACTAGGCAGCATGTGTTTTAGTTATGACGTTGATATCTGCTTGTATGTCTGTATTATTGGCTATCTCACAATCAGTGACCACATACATTGTCCCATAAGTTTTCATGTCCAGACTATCTGTAGTATTGATTACCCGCTAGAGTTTAAACAAGGACAAATCAACACTTCCTGTGTACTGCTCCAATGAAGAGCTATCTAAGTAGTTTTGGCGTCTAGCAAGACGTGGACTCTGTTGGTCTTTTACCGCGCCTGTGTGGTCCAGCCCTTTGACCTCTTGATGTCAGTTCATTAGATGTACTTACCCACCGCCACATTCAGCTCACGAAAGATTTGTTCACTGAGATTCCTGGGAATGTTTACTGAGATTCCTGGGAATGTTTACTGAGATTCCTGGGAATGTTTACTGAGATTCCTGGGAATGTTTACTGAGATTCCTGGGAATGTTTACTGAGATTCCTGGGAATGTTCACTGAGATTCCTGGGAATGTTTACTGAGATTCCTGGGAATGTTTACTGAGATTCCTGGGAATGTTTACTGAGATTCCTGGGAATATTTACTGAGATTCCTGGGAATGTTTACTGAGATTCCTGGGAATAATTACTGAGATTCCTGGGAATGTTTACTGAGATTCCTGGGAATGTTTACTGAGATTCCTGGGAATGTTTACTGAGATTCCTGGGAATGTTTACTGAGATTCCTGGGAATGTTTACTGAGATTCCTGGGAATGTTTACTGATGTTAGGAAGCTGATTCTTTCCCCAGCACTTTCAGTCAAAAGGTAGCTGTTTTTTGCAGGGAGACCTAGCCAATATGGTCAAGTCCAGGGAAGTTGGGTGTAGCATTTAAAGTGCACCGTTCCTGAGAAAGAAATGTGTTGATAAGTTTCATCGCAACAAGACGAGCATGAGAGAACTTCCTGCACAATGTTGAATAAGCTTGTATTCGTTTATGACTGAGAGACGGTTAGCTGGAGCATCATTGTTAATGACATACACTTGCGAGCACTTGTAGACACACTTAGAGAAACACTGGTGGACAAGCATGGAGACACACCTGAGAACCACTTGGGCATACACTTGTGGACATAACTGATGACACACCTGGGCACACACGAGGATACCATTCTGGGGACTTCAATGACACATCTGGGGACTTACTTAGACACATCAGGGGACATACTTGGACACATATGTGGACACACTTGGAAACATCTGTGCACACACTTGGACACATCTGGGGACACACTTGGACACATCTTAGGACTTACTTGGACACACTGGGGACACACTTGGACACACATGGGGACACACTTGGACACATCTGGAGACCTACTTGGACACACTAGGGACACACTTCGACACATATGTGGACACACTTAGACACATCTGGGGACACACTTGAACACATATGGGGACACTCTTGGACACATCTGAGGACACTCTTGGAAACACTAGGGACATACTTGGACACATCTGGGGACACACTTGGACACATTTGGGGACTTACTTGGACACACTGGGGACACACTTGGACACATATGGGGACACACTTGGACACATCTGGAGACCTACTTGGACACACTAGGGACACACTTCGACACATATGTGGACACACTTAGACACATCTGGGGACACACTTAAACACATATGGGGACACTCTTGGACACATCTGAGGACACTCTTGGACACATTGGGGACACACTTGGACACATCTGGGGACACACTTGGACACATCTGGGGACTTACTTGGACACACTGGGGACACACTTGGACACATCTGGGGATTTACTTGGACACACTGTGGACACACTTCGACACATATGTGGACACACTTGGACACATCTGGGGACACATTTGAACACATATGGGGACACTCTTGGACACATCTGAGGACACTCTTGGACACACTGGGGACACACTTGGACACATCTGGGGACACACTTGGACACATCTGGGAACTTACTTGGACACACTGGGGACACACTTGGACACATCTGGTGACTTACTTGGACACATTGGGGAAACACTTAGACACAACTGGGGATTTACTTGAACACACTGGGGACACATCTAGGGACTTACTTGGACACACTTGGACACACTGGGGACACACTTGGACACATCTAGTAACCTACTTGGACACATCTGGGCACACAACTGGACTCATCCTGGGACACAACTAGACACATCTGGGGACTTTCTTTGACACTCCGGAGACACACTTAGACACATAAGGGGACACACTTGGACACATCTGGGGACACACAATGACACATCTGGGGGCATACTTGGACACATTTGGGGACACACATGGAAACATCTGAGGACACACTTGAAAACTTCTGGGGACACACTTGGACACATCTGTGGTCACACTTGGACACATCTGGGGACACAAATGGACACATGTGGGACACACTTGGATACATCTGGGTACACACTTGGACACATCTGGGAACACAACTGGACACATCGTGTGGACTTACTTAGACACATCTGGGAACATACTTGGACACACCTGAAGACACACTTTGAAACACTGGGGACTAACTTGGACACATCTGGGGACACATTTGGATACACCTGGGACACACTTGGACACACTGGGGACACACTTGGACACTCTGAGGACACACTTGGACACACTGGGGACACACTTGGACATATCTGGGGACACAACAGGACACATCTGGGGACACACAATGACACATCTGGGGACTTACTTGGACACATCTGGATACACATTTGGACACACCGGGGACACACTTGGACACATCTGGGGACTTACTTGGACACATCTGGATACACACTTGGACACACCGGGGACACACTTGGACACATCTGGGGACACACTTGGACACATCTGGGGACACAACTGGACACATCTGGGGACTTACTTGGACACATCTGGATACACACTTGGACACACCGGGGACACACTTGGACACATCTGGGGACTTACTTGGACACATTGGGGACACACTTGGACACACTGGGGACACACTTGGACACACTGGGGACACACTTGGACACATCTGGGGACACACTTGGATACATTTGGGGACACACTTGGACACATCTGGGGACACACTTGGACACATCTAAGGGACACAACTGGACACATCTGGGGACTTACTTGGACACATCTGGATACACACTTGGACACACCGGGGACACACTTGGACACATCTGGGGAGTTACTTGGACACACTGGGGACACACTTGGACACACTGGGGACACACTTGGACACACTGTGGACACACTTGGACACATCTGGGGACACAGTTGGACAGATCTGGGGACACACTTGGACACACTGGGGACACACATGAAGACATATCTGGGGACACACATAAACACATCTGGAGACACACGTGTACGCATCTGGGGACACACTTGGACACACTGTGGACACATAGAGACATATCTAGGGACACATGAACACATCTGGGGACACACTTGGACACACTGTGGACACACATAGAGACATATCTGGGGACACATGAACACATCTGGGGACACACTTGGACACACTGTGGACACATGGAGACATATCTGGGGACACATGAACACATCTGGGGACACACTTAGACACACTGTGGACACACATAGAGACATATCGGGGGACACATGTACACATCTGGGGACACAACTGGGCACATCTGGGGACACACTTGGACACACTGTGGACACACATAGAGACATATCTGGGGACACATGAACACATCTGGGGACACACTTGAACACATCTGGGGACACAACTGGACACATCTGGGGACTTACTTGGACACACTGGAGACACACATGAAGACATCTGGGGACGCACTTGGACACATCTGGAGACACACTTGGACACATCTGAGGACACACTTGGACACATCTGGGGACACACTTTGACACATCTGGGGACTCACTTGGACACATCTGGGAAAACACTTGGACATACATATTTAAGTCTGATATTGCATTGGCTGTTTATTTGAATCTCGTCTACGTCAAAAGTGTCACTCTTGATTCTTTGTCTTCCTTATGTAGAACCCCATTCAGGAGAGACAGGTGTACGCCTCTGTAGACTGTGCCAACGAGTCGCAGCTGTGTGCCCGAGAAAGGGCCACTGACACTCCGTTCTTCAGGATGTATTCCAAAGGACTCATGCTTAGAGATGCCAAAGATTTTCCTACGCTCACCCAGCGGGCAACAGCAAGGTACCGCTGATTCATTTCACAGCCCTTTACAGATGGCAACGATCGTCTAGATTTTAGATGTCTTTCTCTGCTAATTCCAAGATCTGACACGTATGTGACAAATATTCTTATCCGGTGTAATCTGTTTCATGTTTATGTTGAGTGGTGTTCTTTGGAGAAAAACGGGCCATGATGCAGCAATTACTCACAAGTACAGCTATTCCGTAACAAACTACTAGAGAATTCAACTTTTACAATAGCAAGACGCCATTTCACATAAGATTTGCACTTCAATAAAAAAAATTCTGAAATTATCTAGTTGACTCAGTTGTTCTGTTGTTATTTGCTTTTACTTTGATGTCGTTAAATGTAATATGTAAAGACATGGTGTTTGCCGAGAAGCAGCTACAAGAAAACTGTCCGGTACTGTGACGGCGTTTGTTTTACGGCATTTATTGACCCGACAGTGGCGTTTGATCCAGTCATCAGAGAGGGTCTTTGGAGGATGATAGCAAAACATGGCTGCTGGTGGAAATGTATCGTGACTGGGCAACAGCTGTAGGATGGAATGCACTCTAGAATCCAGGATAGTGGAAAACTATCTGAACCTTCCTATGTCACAAACGGTGGGAAACAAGAGTCGGTTCTCTATTCAGTGTTATGTTTCTCAGCTGTACATTCTGATGTTTGTCTAGATCGGATGCAGACATTGAAATCAGCTATCGCATCGATGGACAAACTCCTCAATCTTATTCGGCTCAAAGGGAAAACTAAAGTTTAATCATGTGTTACAGGTGATCTCCTGGTCACAGACCACTGCGCTGTTGATGCTGGCTCGCAAGTGGATCTGCAGTACAGCATAGACGGATTCTCTGCGACTTGTGCCAATTTTGGGCTGACTATCAACGCGCTGAAAACCGACATCATCTACCAACCAGGACCAAGCAGGGTGTATACTGAGCCGACCATTTTGGTAAACAGCAGGAATTTAAGGGTTGTGAATAGATTCAGGTACTTCGGTAGTACACCGTTTCATAATGTCGCCATGGACGATGAGATAAAAAGCAGGATCTTTAAAGCCTTCCTTGCAAACCCTGACACCTGGGCGGCTGCTACACAACACTGCAATCGTATGGTGAACAACGACAATCTTAGATACTCCTACACAACACTGCAATTGTATGGAGAACAACGACAATCTTAGATACTCCTACACAACACTGCAATTGTATGGTGAACAACGACAATCTGGGAGGATGCTACACAACACTGCAATTGTATGGTGAACAACGACAATCTTAGATACTCCTACACAACACTGCAATTGTATGGTGAACAACGACAATCTGGGAGGATGCTACACAACACTGCAATTATACGGTGAACAAAGACAATCTCAGATACTCCTACACAACACTGCAATTATATGGTGAACAACGACAATTTGGGAGGATGCTACACAACACTGCAATTGTATGGAGAACAACGACAATCTTAGATACTCCTACACAACACTGCAATTGTATGGAGAACAACGACAATCTTGGAGACTGCTACACAACACTGCAATTGTATGGAGAACAACGACAATCTTAGATACTCCTACACAACACTGCAATTGTATGGTGAACAACGACAATCTTAGATACTCCTACACAACACTGCAATTGTATGGAGAACAACGACAATCTGGGAGGATGCTACACAACACTGCAATTGTATGGAGAACAACGACAATCTTAGATACTCCTACACAACACTGCAATTGTATGGAGAACAACGACAATTTGGGAGAATCCTACACAACACTGCAATTGTATGGAGAACAACGACAATCTGGGAGGATGCTACACAACACTGCAATTGCAATGACAACATTTTACAAAATAAGCAAAATTTTTTTGTAATCTTTGTAAACTGATGCGAGAAAGAGATTTCTTAAAAGCTATATAAATATTATATTGATATACGGATGTGAATCATGGACAGTTAGTAACATCATCAGAATACACTGGACAGATTTAAAACAAAAAAGTTATGAAGACATCTTGAAAGAAACTGACACACGAAGAGAACTGACGGCCACCGTTAGACAAAGACAGTCTACATTGTTTGATTAAGTGATGAGAAAACTGGAGAACCTCGTCACAGTAGGAAAGATTAAAGGGAGGAGAGACAGAGAGAACTGATTCTAGACTGTGTGACATCATTGTGTTGAGGACAATCTGTAGTTACTGGCAGTATCACTGACTTTCTGTTCTCAAGGAAGTGTGGTTACTTGAAATTATTTGATGCTGTTGGATTGTGATCAAGTTGGCGCGATACAGGTCTCTCATCCACCGCAGCATCATCAGTAGGTCCTCACCTGACGTGGACGGTGTCCTGGCAGGACCTCTCTTTCATCAGAGTTGATTGAAAGTACACGAGACAGAAGGTTGGTGGTAGAGTTAACTATCAACGCCACACAGCATGAACTCGAAGAAGAAAAAGTCAACGTTTTTGTTTCAACTATGCAGGTACCAGCCATAGATTTTCTCTGCCTTTGAGATTGTTGTACAGCAATATTGCTCAATCTCTCTCCCTCCACATAAGGATTGACCGCCTGCCAAGAGCACTACACAAAGCACAAACTCAGCTGCTCCAGCGACGATCTAAAAATTGCACTGGTTGATAAACAATTAAGTTCATAAACGAAAACAACCTTCTAAGACATTATTTTGGGATGTACTAGAGACACATCCTGTGGAGCAATGAGGTATCTACTTGACTTTCCAACAATGAACCAAAGGATCAGGATGTGGAGGGCTCGGGCATATCTCAAAATATGCGCTGATAAGAAACACCCACTGCATCAAGCACCTTTTAGCGAAAAGGGCGACAGACTGAAGAGGGGGAAATCGTGGCTAGGTCGGGCAGAAGATGTTATTAGGCAAATATGCAGCCTGACCGACATCATACCTGGTGCAGAATGGATACCTGTGCCTCAGGCGTTTATTTGTACATTTTCCTGTATTGTCACACTCAACAGGCGATGTAGAGAAGAGAATCCTGTTGCTGTTAATGCAGAGGTCAACGCTCTCATCGGTGAAAATTCAGACGAAGCAGATGCAATAATCTATACAGACGGATCCGTTATACGCCAAAGAAGAAGCGCATGGGCATTTACAGCCCGCTCAGCGGGCAGAACAGTCAAAGAAGCCAACGGCGCCTTCTCCATGACAACCAGCAGCATGACGATGGAGGTGATGGCAGTGACACAAGCGCTTGCCTGGCTTGAAACACAAAAATACACCCGTGTGTGTATACTCAGTGATTCAATGAGTATGATCCGGAGGGTTCAGGCAGGTTCAGTGCAAAGACAATGGCTTGAATCATTACAGAAGTCCACTGTCCGTGGAGTCACCTTTATTTTTGTTCCGGGACACGCAGGCGTCGATGGAAATGAAAGAGCTGACAGGTTGGCTGGATCCGCTATCACTACCGACGGTCAGCCTATGGATCATGCTGATATTATCAATGCCCTCAGAGAAATGGGAAGGATAGACGACTTTGGTGGCAGTGAATCCACATCACTCGCCAGAATGGCAGACTTGGGAATTAAGATCAACACAGCAAAAAACGAGACGCACACCAGCTACGCCAGAAGACTTGTTAATCAACATAGAACTGGTACTATTAGCCATCGGACGTTGGGGTTCATACTGAGGGGAGGATCTGAGCACCTATGGACATGTCCGGAGTGCAATGAGGATAACCCAACTAACTAACTAACTAACTAACTAACCTTCTAAGACGTCAAATGGGCTTGAAAGTTTTAAGGTAATCAACCCCCCCCCCCCCACCCCCCCTCCCCCCACCACTTTTGTGCCTTCCTACCCTAGTCCCTCCCAGTCCCATCTACACTCTAAGCCAGCTCTACCAGTGTCGACTATGGCCTTTACCAAAACATTGTTTGCTCGATTAAAGCACTGACATCGTCTGCTAGTGACAAGCTGCCAGTATCAAATGCACACCAAAATGAGTGCACCCTTTCGCACGGTTTTAAACCGCCATGACACGGTAACAACCTGTCGCCAGGCTCAGTCTCTACTAAGAGCAGTACGGGCCGGACACGGCTGTACTAAAACTTTTCAGTTTCACCATCTATCTCCGCTGTCATCTGATTCGTAATTTACTCTGAAGCTTGATTTACTTCACAGAATCTTTCCTGTGAACGCCGTCCACGATTTCGTCTAAATCCAGAAGAGAATTGTAATTTCAGAGGCTACTTATCAAAATGTCAGAAGAGACGCAGCTGGCAAGGAGCAAACAAGTTGGAAGGAGTTTCTGGAAACGGCTCGACTGTCTGCGATGTGTTCCAGAATCTAGATTGCCGTCCGACTCTTCTGATTACGGCAATGTGGAGATGGGCAGACGACAGCGAGGTGTCGAAAGTGTTAACATGCACGGTATTTCACGTCTAATGATGCCGGATATGAGCAGAGCAACAGGTGGTTTTAGGCGATCAACGATGATTGCAACGATGGATCTCGATAGTTCTTCAGAATCCGCGAGCAGCAACAGAAAAAGGACATCACAACAGCTTGGGTCGCCCAGCAGCTCTAGATAAATATGCCAATCGTGGCTAGCACATTAACCGGAGGTCGGCAGCAATTCCCAGCACAAGTAGACTGCACGTGTAATCAGCAGTTTCCTCGCAGCAAGAAAGTCACTTTTATTCCCTCCCACCTGTTTTGGTCAACATGTACGGTAGCTTCCCATCATGGAGTGGTCAACATGTACGGTTGCCTCCCATCCTGGAGTGCTCAACATGTACGGTTGTGTAACATCATGGAGTGCTCATCATCAAGGAAACATACAAACGATGCCTGGTATTACTAGCTGTCACACTGCCTTTCTATTCTCAAGGAAGTGTGGTCACTTGAAATTATTTGATGCTGTTGGATCGTGAGCAAGATGGTGCCGGACAGGACTGTCATCCACCGACGCATCATCACTAGGTCTTCACCTGACGTGGACGGTGTCCTGGCAGAACCTCTCTTTCATCAGAGTTGATTGAAAGTACACGAGACAGATCGTTGTGGGTACAATTAAATACCAACGCCACACAGCATGAACTCGATGAAGAAGAAGTGAACGTTTTTGTTTCAACTATGTAGGTACCAGCCATAGATTTTCTCTGTCTTAGAGATTGTTGTACAGCAATATTGCTCAATCTCTTTTCCTCCACAAAAGGGGTAACCGCTTACGCAGAGCACTACACGCACAAACTCAGCTGCTCCGGCGATGATCTGTGTGATAAACGATACAGTTCATAAACGAAAAGATCTTTCTAAGGCGGGAAAAGGGGCTTGATCGTTTTACGGAGAACACCCACCCCCTTGTTTCCCCACCACTTGTGTGCCTTCCTACCCTAGTCCCTCCCAGTCCAATCTACACTCTAAGCCAGCTCTACCAGTGTCGACTATGCCCTTTACCAAAACATTGTTTGCTCGATTAAAGAACCGTCAACGTCTGCTAGTGACAAGCTGCCATTATCAAATGCACACCAAATGAGTGCACTCTTTCGCACGGATTTAAACCGCAATGACAACGTAACAGCCTGTCGCCAGGCTCAGTCTCTACTAAGAGCAGTACGGGCCGGACACGGCTGTATTAAAACTTTTCAGTTTCACCATCTATCTCCGCTGTCATCTGACTCGTAAGTTACTCTGCGGCTTGATTTACTTCACAGAATCTTTCCTGTGAACGCGGTCCACGATTTCGTCTAAATCCAGAAAATAATTGTAATTTCAGAGGCTACTTATCAAAATGTCAGAAGAGACGCAGCTGGCAAGGAGCAAACAAATTGGAAGGAGTTTCTGGAAACGGCTCGACTGTGTGCGATGTGTTCCCCAGTCTAGATTGCCGTCCGACTCTTCTGATTACGGCGATGTGGAGATGGGCAGACGACAGCAAGGTACCGACAGTGTCAACAGGTATGGTGTTTCACAGCTAATAATGCCGGATATGCACCGAGCAACAGGTCTTTTTAGGCGATCAACGTTGATTGCAACCATGGATCTCGACAGTTCTAGAGAATCCACTGGCAGCAACAGAAAGACACCACCACGGCTTGAGCGGACCAGCAGCTCGTTAACATCTCCATTCGAAGAGACTCGAGCTGAATTTGACAATCGTGGCCAACACATTAACCGGAGATCGGCACCAATTTCCAGCCCAAGTAGCCTGCACGTGTAACCAACAGTTTCCCCGCAGCAGGAAGGCCACTTTTACTCAATTCCACCTGTAGTAGTGGTCAACATGTACGGTTATCTCCAATCCTGGAGTGGTCAACATGTACGGTTGCCTCGAATCCTGGAGTGCTCAACATGTACGGTTGCCTCCCATCCTGGAGAGGTCAACATGTACGGTTGTCTCTCAACCTGAAGAGGTCAACATGTACGGTTGTCTCCCAACCTGAAGAGGTCAACATGTACGGTTGTCTCTCAACCTGAAGAGGTCAACATGTACGGTTGTCTCCCAACCTGAAGAGGTCAACATGTACGGTTGTCTCCCATCCTGGAGTGGTCAACATGTACGGTTGTCTCCCATCCTGGAGTGGTCAACATGTATGGTTGTCTCCCATCCTGGAGTGGTCAACATGTACGGTTGTCTCCTATTCTGGAGTGGTCATCATCTAGGGAAAATACAAAAGATGCCTGGTAGTTACTGTTAGTCACACTGCCTGTCCGTTCTTAAGGAAGTGTTGTTACTTGAAATTATTTGATGCTGTTGGATCGTGAGCAAGATGGCGCGGACAGGACCGTCATCCACTGCAGCATCATCACTAGCAGCTGACCTGAAATGGACTGTGTCCTGGCTGGACTTCACTTTGATCGAATGATCTGCAGCTTCCACACGGCCATACAGGTGAGTCATGTCAGAACTGTTAGCAGCGTCTTTGTAATATGCAACGTTTGTAGCATCAAGTCATAATCCACCCACTGTATGTAACCTTTGACAGTTATTATCAATGTATGACAACTATAGGTGCACCCCAATGACAAATAAAAATATAGTGTTTAATTTTGTTCAGTAAATTCAGACTCTTCATATTGTATATAATGTCTTACCCCTCTGGTGGCTGCAGTTTCTCAACTCCAGATCACTCTGTCATCCACATATATGCGTGCAGGCTTGATAATACAGGAACATGACTGGTTCAAGGTGTCCTAGCGACGATCAGGCCTGTGTGGGTTTCTAATCAGATTAAACCATGAGTGTAGGTACTGGCCAGTGGATGCTCCAGTCTTAACAGCATGCGCTGTGTTGACATGCAGAAGGATTGAATATCGGTTAGCAAACACGAAAAGACACCGTATAGTGAACAAAGCATGTCGTATATCGTATGATACAACATCTGGTCTAAGAATGAAGGTGGAAGTAGCATTTCGTTGGCCTTAGAATAAGCTGAACATACACGCTGCATTGTAACTGATTCACTGTAACTGATTCTTGTGGCTGTCGAGGGAGATAAAAGGTTTTGTGTCTAGCTCTTCTGGCCGCCTCGACCATAGGCACATCGGGCTGTTGCAGAGTTTCTCTGATGTTATCCTTCCATCTTGTTCTTGGTTTACCTCGTGCTCTACGTCCTTCTTCTCTTACCATGTATGCTTTGTATGGTATCGTGTCACAAGGCATTCTCTCTAAGTGGGCAAACCATTTCACTTACTGTCTTCGTATGTAATCCAGAATTGGTTCTGTGCCGACTTTTTCTCTTATGATCTCATTCCTGATCTTATCTCTTATGGTCACTCCTACAGCCCTTCTCAGACATCTCATTTGCGTGGTTACTAATTTTCTTTTATGGTTTGTTGTGAGTGACCATGTCTGGCACTGGTAGCACAGAGTTTGAATAAATATGCTTTGAATAAGATGTCTCTTTGTGCTGATTGGGATTGTCTTATGCTGTAAGAGGGGGACTAGCTGTCCCAATACTTGGTTTGCTTTACTGCATCTAATGTTAATTTCTTTATCCAATTTTCATCTTCGGTAAATGTAGTTCCCAGATATTTAAACTCAGATGCCTGTTTAATTCCTTTGCACTCTATCAGATACCGTTTGATCAGTCCGTTTATATGTCATTGTGTTTTCTGTAGTTTCACAGTAAATAATTCTCAGTAATTGATTCATAGTAGCTGATTAACAGTAACTGGTTCACTGTAACTGATTCTGAGTAATTGATTCACAGTAACTGATTCTCAGTCATTAATTCACAGTAGTTGATTCACGGTAACTGATTTACTGTAACTAACCCTCAGTAATTGATTCACAGTAACTGATTCTCAGCAACTGATTCACAGTAACTGATTCCCAGTAACTGATTCACAGTAACGAATTCTCAGTAATTGATTCACAGTAACTGATTCTCGGTAACTGATTTATAGTAGCTGATAAACACTAACTAAGTCACTGTAACTGATTCTCAGTAATTGATTCACAATAACTAATTCTCAGCAATTGATTCACATTAGTTGATTCACGGTAACTGATTTACTGTAACTGATTCTTAGTAATTGATTCACAGTAACTGATTCTCAGTAACTGATTCACAATAACTGATTCCCAGTAATTGATTCACAGTTACGAATTCTCAGTAATTGATTCCCAGCAAATGATTCTCAGTAATTGATTTACAGTAGCTGATGCACAATAACTAATTCACAGTAACCGATTCTCAGTAATTGATTTACAGTAGCTGATTCACAGTTACTGTTTCACTGTAACTGATTCTCAGTAGTTGATTCACAGTAATTGATTCACAGTAACTGATTCTCAGTAATTGATTTACAGTAACTGATTCTTGAGTCATTGATCAGAGTAACTGATTCATTGTAACTGATTCTCTGTAATTGTTTTACAGTAACTGATTCTTAGTAATTGACTCACAGTAACTGTTTCACTGTAACCGATTCTTAGTAATTGATTTATAGTAACTGATTCTCAGTAATTGATTCACAGTAACTGTTTCTCAGTAATTAATTCACAGTAACTGATTCTCAGTAATTAATTCACAGTAGATTATTCAAGTAACTGTTTCACTGTAACTTATTCTCAGTATTGGAATCACTGTAACTGATCGTCAGTAATTAATTCACAGTAATTGATTCACATTAACTGATTCTCAGTAACTAATTAACTGTAACTGATTCTCAGCAATTGATTCACATTAATTGATTCACAGTAACTGATTCTCAGTAATTGATTTTCAGTAATTGATTCGCAGTTGATCTTTCATAGTAACTGATTCTTTTTTGATTGATTTACTGTAACTGATTCTCAGTAATTGATTCACAGTAACTGATTCACAGTAATTGTTTAACATTATTTGATTAACAGTAGATGATTTACAGTAACTGATTCTCAGTAATTGGTTCACTGTAACTGATTCTCAGTAATTGATTCACAATAACTGGTTCACAGTAACTAATTCTCAGTAATTGATTTACAGTAACTGATTTTCAGTAATTGATTTACAGTAAATTTTTTCAGTTGATTGATTTACAGTAGCTGATTCTACAAAATTGATTCACAGTATCTGATTCTCAGTAATTTATTCACAGTAGATGATTTCTGTAACTGATTCACTGTAACTTATTCTTAGTAATTGTATCCCTGTAATTGATTCACAGTAACTGTTTCTCAGTAATTGATTCACATTAGATGATTCGAAGTAATTGCTTCACAATATCTGATTCTTAGTAATTGATTCACTGTAACTGATTCACAGTAACTGATTCTCAGTAATTGATTCACAGCAGCTGATTATCAGTAATTGATTCACAGTAATTGATTTACAGTTGATGATTTACAGTAACTGATTTTCAGTTATTGATTCACTGTAACTGATTCTCAGTAATTGATTCGCCGTAATTGTATCACAGCAACCAATTCTCAGTAATTGATTTACAGTAACTGATTTTCTGTAATTGATTTACAGTAACTGATTCTCAGTAATTGATTCACATTAGATGATTCCAGAAACTGATTCACTGTATTTTATTCTCAGTAATTGAATCACTGTAACGGATTCTCAATAATTTATTCACATTAATTGATTCACATTAGCTGATTCTCAGTTATTCATTCACTGTAACTGATTCTATGTAATTGATTCGCAGCAATTGATTCAATGTAACTGATTCTAATAATTGATTCACAGTAATGGAAGCACATAACTGATCCTCAGTAATTGATTCGCAGTAATTGATTCACAGTAATTGCTTCAATGTAGACGATTCACAGTAACTAATTCTAAGTAATTGATTCACTGTAACTGAGTTTCAGTAATTGATTCACCGTAACTGATTCTCTGTAATTGTTTCACAGTGGATGATTCACAGTAACTGACTCACTGTAGCTCATCTCAGTAATTGATTCACTGTAACTGATTCTCAGTAATTGATTCACAGTAATTGATTCACATAGGATGTTGAGAAAGGTGGAGACCTGCTGTGTGCTCCGTGCACGCTGGCATGCATGGCACTGGCGATACCCGAGTAGTTAGCGTCCTCTACATTTTTTGAGACAGTGATGTATTTGGTAAAGGACAGACAGAAACTCTGGCTGTCTTTTCACCGCTTCGTTATAGATTCATGAATGTCAAGCTAGACAATGTAAGGACACATTCGGAGTGGATGAAAAGTGCGGAGTCACAAATAGACCATCACGGCCAGACGAGAATGGCGCAGCGAGAAGTGACCAGAGAATCTGGTCGATGTTCAACAGTGAGGGAAGGAACGAGACGGATATGCAGTCAGTCCATCACTGGAGCTCTCTGCTGACTGATACAGCTGGGGATGGAATGTCCTGAGTGGTGTGATGTAGTTTCTAAACTCATCGTATCTCATCTTAGTTCATTCGCGTAACAGATTTTATCACCGACATTTAGCTAGTTTCCCCGAGATCCATATCGATATATCGCATGTCTTGATACCAAATCTGGCCTAGTTTGCTGTTTTTAACCTCGTCCTTCTCCAACTAGGCAGTGCCGAAATACAGTTTCAATAATCGCATTCTCGTCACCTCTGTAATGAATTATATAGTGAGTAACACGGATCTTCTTATTGTTCTTGGAACCTTCTGTCCAAAAAAAAATGTGTATCCGCCTTCATGAAAGCCATCGCGCATCCGAATCTTTGCGTGTACCATACCGCTTGTTCTTGGAACCTTCTGTCAAAACAAAAAATGTGTATCCGCCTTTATGAAAGCCATCGCGCATCCGAATCTTTGCGTGTACCATACCGCTTTGTCTTCGTCGTAGTTGGAACAGGCCAGATCGCCTGTGTGTTGTCAGTGTACAGTTGATAGTGTTGGAGCACATGCTGACTATTTTCAGGTGCCTCGCTACAGGGACACGTCTCCGTGTTAACTTTATCGAAACGTTTGAACATATTTTTACCAGGTCCGCTGTGTCCTGTCCTTAGCCTAAATGTAGTACTGACTGTCCTTGGCCTGAATGTAGTACTGACTGTCCTTAGCCTGAATGTAGTACTGACCATCTTGAAGAGAGTCTTGAGGGGAGAATTTGGTGTGTGTATCTAGGCAGAACATGTTCCATATCTCCAGACTTTTCTTCATTGTTGTTTGTCGAATCCTGCTGGTTCCTGACATCTATGAAAAGATTAGTTTTGTTGTGTGTCCCTTCTAAGCAGTGACCGCACAAGTCGGGTCATTGTTGCTATTGTCGGTGCACACCGTCAGATACCGGCGACCTTGACCTTCATCTCATCTCTGTTGACGTCATGTTCAGGCCTTTTTTATCGCTTAGCTGGGGGCGGGTAGGGGAGCCTTAAAAATAGATTAGGTGAGAGAAGATACTAAAACAATAACGTCTGTCTTTCTTACACGAACCTTTAGTCTGGTTTTGTTTACATACAACCCTGAAAGATGTCTGTGGCAGACAAAAATACGACACAAATACTCATTACAGATCTCACACAATGGATTTTTCTTTACAGCAAACAGATGCCACATCTAGCTTCGGTAGGGTCCATCTCCTTAACCATCCTGGGTCACGACCGAGTCCTCTGACAGCATACCTGTATTTGAGCGTTGTGGTTCCAAAGCAGACTAAGTTCTAGCAGTGTATGATGAGCATCTCACCTGTGATTACTGAACTGGCTTATCAGATTGTGTTGCTCGCATCTGTGCAATGTTAGACCAACAGCGAGTGGTCACGTTGTCTGCCTAAACAACCACTGAGTTGCTAGAGAGAAATGTACCGCCATGTTAGACCAACAGCGAGTGGTCACATTGTCTGCCTAAACAACCACTGAAGTGCTAGAGCGAAATGTACCGCCATGTTAGACCAACAGCGAGTGGTCACGTTGTCTGCCTAAACAACCACAGAAGTGCTAAAGCGAAATGTACCGCCATGTTAGACCAACAGCGAGTGGTCACGTTGTCTGCCTAAACAACCACAGAAGTGCTAAAGCGAAATGTACCGCCATGTTAGACCAACAGCGAGTGGTCACGTTGTCTGCCTAAACAACCACTGAGTTGCTAGAGAGAAATGTACAGCCATGTTAGACCAACAGCGAGTGGTCACGTTGTCTGCCTAAACAACCACTGAGTTGCTAGAGAGAAATGTACAGCCATGTTAGACCAACAGCGAGTGGTCACGTTGTCTGCCTAAACAACCACTGAGTTGCTAGAGAGAAATGTACCGCCATGTTAGACCAACAGCGAGTGGTCTCGTTGTCTGCCTAAACAACAACTGAGTTGCTAGAGAGAAATGTACCGCCATGTTAGACCAACAGCGAGTGGTCTCGTTGTCTGCCTAAACAACAACTGAGTTGCTAGAGAGAAATGTACCGCCATGTTAGACCAACAGCGAGTGGTCTCGTTGTCTGCCTAAACAACCACTGAGTTGCTAGAGCGAAATGTGCCGGAAAGCGTTTCAAAGCTTCTGCCCCACACGTTTACAAACATCCGGAAATCTCTTGTACGGATCAACACTGGTTTTTGTATGTGGCCTTAGATTTCATGCCCGTATGATGTTCCTTTTTTTTTACAGTGCTGTTGACACGTCTCAAAGCTGCCAATTTCTAGATTATTGTGTGTGTGTGTGTGTGTGTGTGTGGGGGGGGGGGGGCTAATAATATGTACCCCTGACAAAAAAATAAACAGTAGCTGACATACCCTTGGAAATGGTTTGGAAATCAGTTAACATGCGCAGCGAAGCCTAGTTATTATCTCGATAGCCTATTCCCATTCCTATAAGAAATCCGCAACTAAAGGGAGTATTATGCTGGAGATTATCAGTTAAGAGTGACACCCCTCTGACCTCTGACCTCAGATTTTTGAAAAAGTCCCCATTCTCAAGTCATTGTAAGCACGGTACATTAATTTTTAAAATCGATGTCAGTTTTTAATTTTTCGTGTACAACAAACCAGTCAAAATTGAAACTGAAAGTTTGTTTTCATTTTTAAAAAGTCTAACATTGATATTATTACTAATAACCGGCAAGCCAAATGTCAACTATTTACACAGCACGGTCAGTGAGTTACTTACACAGCACGGTCAGTGAGTTACTTACACAGCACGGTCAGTGAGTTACTTACACAGCACAGTCAGTGAGTTACTTACACAGCACGGTCAGTGAGTTACTTACACAGCATGGTCAGTGAGTTACTTACACAGCACGGTCAGGGAGTTACTTACACAGCACAGTCAGTGAGTTACTTACACAACACGGTCAGTGAGTTACTTACACAGCACAGTCAGTGAGTTACTTACATAGCACGGTCAGTGAGTTACTTACACAGCACAGTCAGTGAGTTACTTACATAGCATGGTCAGTGAGTTGGAGATTTCTAAAGTTGATCGCGACTTCTGAAACATGTAATGCCGCACTTGTTGATTGTCAAGAAGAGCTGGAGAGATTAAAGAGTATAAGCGTATTTCATGTGAACATCACTTGGGATAGAAAGTGTCGCAGTAGGACTTTTTTTTCACTCTTGTATCGCTTGTTTGTACTCGAGCTCTTCTTTGATGTAGAAATGCCCTAATCCAAGCGTACGTACATTCTACCGTCCACTTTATAGTTTTACAATTTCTTCAACTGCCTCTCCTTTCACGACTCATCTTTAGTTTTGCTCAAATATATCTCTGTCGATAGTACAAGTTTCGTGTCCTGCAATTCATCTTGTTCCTGTGTGAGTTAGTTGCCCGGTCTTCTGAAGAGGAACACATTCTAAAGCCCACCTGCTGCGGTTTAACGATGATTTTACTTTGACCACTGTAGTCTTAGGTTGGGGATGCACTCTCTAAAGCCCACCTGCTGCGGTTTAACGATGATTTTACTTTGACCACTGTAGTCTTAGGTTGGGGATGCACTCTCTTGTTTTGCAGAGGTTTCCAGTAGCTGGGCGCACTGTAACCCTCTTTCCAAGTTTTTATGAAAGATTTCCTAATTGCCTCTGTCCAGAACTGTGGGACTTTTCATGAAGTCCAGCAAACTCTGAAGATCTGTCCCTGCTCTGTTTTTGCTGTTGTCGGATATACCGTGTTCCTTGTGACTATTGCATTTAAAGTGTGGAGGTTGCTAACTATATTTCGCTAAGTGTGATCAGTGCCTCAAGCCTCTCTGGTGTTATTTCTGTCAAATGTAATTCACATATACTTCAGTTTGCTCTCTCTGTTGACGTTTCAACCATCTATCGTGAGACTTGGGACATTAGCTTTAAAGATTCTGTTGTCCAGAGAACACCACAAAACAGACGCCTTTTCCGGACGGAGGACAGCCATCATTTCTGTACACCACTCAGTCACTTTGTCTACTATCGCTTGTAGCTCCCATGCTGTTTGTTCCCTCTCTTCCCCTTGTCTCTATGCTAGTATATCATCCGCAAAAGTCGTATACACGTTAAAAAGCTCAGGCGAGATGGCGGATCCCTGTGGCAGTCCTGGGGCCAAAGTGCATGGTTCAGAGGTCCATGAGCCCAGTCGGAGAGCAACCCGACGTGCATACAGGACAGCTGCAACCCAATTCACCAGCCATGGACTAACCTCCTTCTCCCTCAGTGCAGTCATTAAGATGTCGTATCTCACTCTGTTATAAGCATCCTCGAGATCCAGTCCTACCGCCATAGTTTCCTGTCTGTTCTGGAACCCTTCATAGACATCAAAAGCAAAAGTGGCCGCATTTGCCCTAGTGTCATTTCCTGGCCTGTAACTTCCCAGACCTCTTGGGAGAAGCTTCCCCCTTTCCTAAAATTCTTGCAGCTTTACAGCAACTATCTTCTCCAAGACCTTCCTAAATGTGTTTTGAAAGGTGATGATTCTAAAGCCACAGAGCTTGAAAAGATCTTTAAAAGGTTTTGGTAGTGGGATTAGATAGTTGTGCACCCAGTCCTGCGGTACTGATGCTGTCCTAATGCTCTGGTTAAAACAGTCAGCCATCTCCGCCAGGTCTACCTCGCTCAAAGCCTTCATGTGACCATACCTGACTCCATCAGACCCTGGTGGAGTGTCTTTTTCTTTTATCAAAATTTCTTTGATATCTTCCACTTGTATCATGTCTTCATAATGCATTATTTTCAAGGTACCAGTTTCTCCTTTCTAACTGCATCCCTGATGTCTACATCATTATGATCTGTCTGAGCTATAAACCTACCACTTGTCCTTATCTTTTGTCACACGCACACAATCGTCTCTACAAATTGTTCTGACTGTCATAGGCCGATCTTTTCTTTGCATCTGCCTTTGCAATTTCTAGAATTTTCCCAATGTTTTATCGGCTCCCATATAATTCACAAAAGTTCCCACTTTGTTCTTTTGGCCTCTGCAGCAAAGCGCTTGAAAACCTCCACCTTATCTTTTTTTCACATTCTCCGCCATCTCCACTTCCTCTCGTGAGCTTGGGGGTGTCTCTCGTACTTTCTTTAGCTGCTTCACTGCGGCTCTCTTCGCCTTCCCCGCCTGTTCTACTTCTGGAGTCCACCATGAGGGCTGTAGAAAAATAGTTCTGGCAGTTCTGTTACATGCTTCCTGTCTGAGGCGTCCAGGTAGGTTGTTGGTCCACTTATACTGGAAGGACTTGCGTGCTCTCCCAACGTTAACCTTACTGCGTTTAGAAATGAAGACTGCACATGGTAGGTGATCACTCCCATGGTCATTCAGGACAGTCCATTTAACATCTAAAACCGACGACTGAGAGACAAATGTCAAGCCAATGGCTGTGTCTGCATCATCAGACCTCAAATCCATCCTAGTCGGCCTCCCATCAGCGATGCAGACCATATCGGAGTCAACCATGGCCTCTGCAAGAGCAATTCCCTGTCGGTTTTCTCCGCTGCTGTCCCATTCTCTGTTCCTCGCGTTAAAATCCCCACATATGAGTAACCTATCACCTGGTAACTCCTCCAATTCCTTGAGCCACCTCCATTGTTCACTTCCGACAAGACAGTCTACCGTGGCGTATATATTTATGAGGTTCCAACTTAAGCCACAAATTTCCACTTGTATCCATTGAACCTCTCGTCCACTGTTGTTCCACTGGCTCAAGTCAAGCACCACATGCTCTACTCCCTCCTTCACCACAAGACCTTGTCCATGTCTCTCCTGTCCAACAGGGTTTATATAACTGACGTACCCAGGGCAATGATACATGTCTGTATTTAGCTCCTGGAGCATGATGACATCAAAATCAAAAATCAACCTCTCCAGTACAGGACCTCTCTGCCTAGCACTCCGACAGTTCCAGTATCCTACTCTTGCATGATTAAAGCTCAATCTCTCCGCTTTTCGCCTTGTTCTCCTAACACCCGCCCTCCTATTTCTATACCTTCTTCTCTCCCCATTTCCTCGTCGTCTCCTCCTCCCTCCCTCTTCACTAACCGCTGAATAATGTGTCAAGTGCAGAGCAAGTGCCCTGTAGCTCCGGCGACGATTCTTATGTATATTTTTAAAATCCATACTAAAAAATAGAGTACTGCAGGAAAGACCGGTCGCCCTAGTTTTGCCTGCCTGCTAGGGAAAGGGCACTGGATGTCCCGTAGGAGTCCATACGCCTGGTGCCGCCCCACTCGCCCGCCAGACGTCCAACGTTCACGACCAGCTCACCAGTGGCCATCCAGTTCCTCAGCACGTTAGCCCACCTTGAACTAGGGGGGTTTAAATTCGGAATTGCCGTCTCCTAGATGGACTGCTGTGCAAAAGCTAACGGGTTCCATCTACCCGGACTTCTCCCAGAAAGAAGGCAACATTTTGCTAAATCCCATGGACATCAGGAAACTGTCTGCACTCTTAAACATCTGTTGCACTGTGAAGCCCTTGTTAACAAGACTCTTCCTGAAGTTAAATACACAGTTGATTTATCAAAAGGTATGTATTTGAGACATGCATAAACAGTTAGGTCTCACTGTCCCGATTCCAGCAATGTATTGATTCGACAGAAACAAACAGTTATGGCCGTAAAATGCAAACATTGAGTTATTTCATTTTATTAGGTAGCAGTCGGAATCCATGTTTTGTCCATTTCCACTATTATTTGTCTGTGGTGGTATGCGCCACTAAAATGGTAATATCTCCGCTTACAGTCGACTTTCGGGCCTAAATGAGGTACCATTCGATTTGTAAGTTTGATAAATTATCTAGCTGTCATGGTTTCGTAAGTAAAACTGACAAATATAAAACTTCACTAACATCCCTACGTCATTGCGTGCACATGGAATGTACCATGGTGCACAAAGACTGCACTCTTTCGCACTACACTGAAACACACGCAATTAACGGTCGCCTGTAGTCATTTCCAAGGCGTGTACGGGCCCGACACGGCTGTACTCCAACCCCTCAGTTTCACCATCAGCCTGTCTTCACCTTCCTCAAATCCAAAAGAAAACAACTCTACGGCTTGCCTTACAATAACACTCGACCGAAAATACTTCATTATTTTGTCTCAACATAAAATAAAACTTGCCTGTTGACAAAACGACTAATACTTATCTGCAGGATGTCCCAGGAATCACAACTAGCACGGAACAAAAAAGTTGGAAGAGGTTTCTGGAAAAACCTCAACTGTTTCAGGTGTTCTGCTCACAAGAAACCCAAAGATGAGGGACTGGCAAACGATATCAATGCCTTTAGACAGGCCGTCCGTCGACCGCAAGAACGAATGATTCGGCACGGAGTTTCTGAATCTGATGATGAATCTTTCCCCGGTTTTGGGCGATCCATGGAGCCAGCGCGATGCAACCGAGCTAGATGAAGGCTACGAGAATTACTGTGAACTGCTCAACCACGGGAAGTCTGAGCATTTGGGGCTCCATCCGGAGCTAGAGGTCGTCAGTATATACAAGAGCTAGCCACATGCCTACATCGCTAGTAGCAGAGACATCCGCTAGGAACGAACAAGACAATGGCTGACGTTACCTCTGCCGAATACCTCCTGCCCGACATCTCCGTGGGTAAGGCGTGTCCTAATTGTATATCTGTGTATATTACACTCTTTGATGTTGTGCCTCTGCAGCGGCCAGTTAACCTCTTCTGCATTTCTTGTCTAAGCTTGCCTACCTTGTGCACTTTCTCTCGCTTCCTTAGCTGTCTGCTGGATTTTCTGTAAGTGTGTAATCGCTACTCTCGTTGTTTTCCATGCCTCTTCTCTTCCCCGTTGGTCCCCGTGTGGGCTCCGTGGCCCCATTGTTGGGAAAACAGGAAAAGAGGCGCTTCTTTGAATCGTTCCCCAAAATGGCGGCTGTAATATGATGGCGTTCAAAAAGGAGCTAAATCTGCAAATTTCTGGCCATAAAATATTCAAAAATATCCGAATGCGGGGTCAGTTCTATTAAAAATATATGTGCCGGCTCCGAATAACGAAACAAAAGCTCTGACAGGGTCTAGGCGATACGTTGCTTGCCGACCTGCTTCTGCGAGTGTGCCTCACCGCCGAGCGTATCCCACGCGCCGCTACGCGCGGCGCGGATGGGGGCTAAACTAGATGGCTGGGACTCACGAGTGGCAGCTACCGCATCTCCTGCAACTTCCTCCAATTACTGTACTCGTGAGTCCCAGGCACCTAGATACGCTCGGCAATGAGTTTAATCGCCTTTTGCGCATGCCAACAAGTCTGACATCTACCGCTGCTAAATCCTCCAATCGGAAGAACACAGTATTGCTAATCGGCTTTCATCGTCTGTAATGTCTCGAAATTGGTCAACGGTCGCTAATATCGTCTGCTAGTATCGTCGTCTGCAGAAACGCTCGAAATTTGTCGGTATTTATCGTCTGCTACTAGTACCGTGTGCAAATGTTGATATTTGTTGTCAAGTAATCCTAATTTTGCCGCGATTTGTTCGTTGGCAGAAAGTCCGTATTTTAGATAAACGCGAACACCGTCGTTCGGATATTTTTGGATATTTTATAGCCAGAATGTGGCATGCCGCCATTTTGGGGAATAAATCAAAGAAGAGCCGGAAAAGACCCACTGACAGTCAATCTTTAAAGTAAGAGTAAATGTGCCCGAGAGGCAAGGAACCAACAGGCTGCGTGCAACTGAATCATACATGTAAAACGGATGTGCATACTGTATCTGGAACAGGACTAGTGTCCGGAAATAGAAGAATAACCGGAATATTCCGCTGGAGTTTACAGCCGTTAAGCGCCAAATAGAAGACAAGAAGAAAAAAAAAGAAGTAGAAGAAGAAGAAGATAAAGAAGAAAAAAGAAAAAGAAGAAGAAGAAGATAAAGAAGAAGAAGAAGAAGAAGAAGAAGGAGGAGGAGGAGGAGAAGAAGACGAAGGAGAAAAAGAAGAAGAAGAAGAAAGAAGAGGGAGAAGACGAAGAAGAAGAAGAACAAAAAGACAAGAAGAATCTTGTTCAATAGAAAAAAAAAAAAATTTTCCCTCTTAGTGTAAAAGCCCTCCAGATGTTGGATCAGTTGATTGTTTGAATTCTATTATCTTTTTGTACAGAATGATATATCTAGATCACATATGGTTTTTTTGCGTCGTTATCTCCTTAGAAATGTTTGGGATGTTTGTATGCTGATCTCGATTGCATTGTTTGAGATGCTTGTTTGATGATTTTGCTTGCATTGTTAGGGATGTTTGTATTCTGCTCTCCCTTGCAATGTTTATTAGGTTTGCAAGCTGATCTCCCTATCAGTATTTGGTATGTCTGCTGATCATCCTAGCAGTGTTTGGTATGTTAATTTGATAATTTCCCTTGCACTGTTTGGTATGTCGGCTGATCTCACTAGCAGTGCTCGGGACTTTTTGTATGCGGATTTCCCTTGCATTGCTTGGGACTTTTTGTATGCGGATTTCCCTTGCAGTGCTTAGGAATTTTTGTATGCGAATTTCCCTTGCGGTGCTTGGGACTTTTTGTATGCGGATTTCCCTTGCAGTGCTTGGAACTTTTTGTATGCGGATTTCCCTTGCAGTGCTTGGGACTTTTTGTATTCTGATCTCCCTTGCAGTGCTTGGGACTTTTTATATGCGGATTTCCCTTGCAGTGTTTGGGATTTTTTGTAAGCTGATCTCTCTAGCAGAGTATGTGATGTCGTGTGATTACCCATAACATGACCCTTGACCCGTTAGTGTTGTTGAGGTGTCATGTTGGAAGCGCTCGCACACAAAACCGTTATTCTTTCTGTTTTCCGCTTGATCAATAAGTATAGGATAACTTAGTCCTGTCCATTTTTTGATGTTGTCATGTCAAGTTCTTTGGCTTTTCACGGCAATAATTTCTTTTCCATTTTTACCACATTGATTTGGTACTTTTCCGTCTTTCCAGACAATAGTGGTATATTGCGTTATACAGTGTCATGGACTAACAGCCCATGGCGATGGCGAGTGTGACTAGCAAGACCTCCCCGGGTTACAAAAAGTCTTCCACAATGATAGCATGGGATTTCAGATCTATTGTTGTGAACATTTGTGTTTGTTTCTTCTCAGACACTCAGCTCTCATCATTTCTGCAATCTTTTCTTCGTTCATTCTCATTCCCTTTATGTGCCCCCTCCACACAGCACAGGTCAGGACATTGTGTTCCCCGCGAGTTCATCTCAACAGATGTATAATTCATGTCCGGCTTACAGAGGCACGTCTTTATATCCCAGTAGAGGTCAGCCTCGACATCGTCTACCCGTTTACCACAGACTATCTCTAATTGTGTAGTCAGTTCTTGGAGTTCTGTTTCGGAACCAGCCATGATATCAGTGTTGTCTGCAAAACGCAAATCACGTGGATGTCTGTGACTGAAAGTTATAGATGTTTCATAATTTTCTTTTGTTTCTCTTACCATGTGTTAGTTCCAACCACAAACTGAAAAGGACAGGGGATGGTATGCAACCCTGTTTCCCTTCCACACTGGTTTTGTAAAATGTGCCTATCTAATCTTGAATGAGTATTACACCTTTTGCATCACTATACAGTGTCCAGCAGGGCACATACGGTGATCTCCCCGTCATGTTTAGGGTGTTTATATGCTGATCTCCCTAGCAGTGTATGGAATGTTTGTATGCTGATCTCCCTAGCAGTGTTTGGAATGTGTGTATGCTGATCTCCTAGAAGTGTTCGAGATGTCTGCTACTGTCCCTAGCATTGTGTGGGATGTCTGCTGCCCTCAATTGCAGTGTTTGTGATGTTTGTTTGCTGATCTCCCAAGCAGTGTTTGGAATGTTTGTATGCTGATCTCCCTAGCAATGTTTGGAATATTTGTATGCTGATCTCCCAAGCAGTGTTCGGAATGTTTGTATGCTGATTTTCCCAGCAGTGTTTGGAATGTTTGTATGCTGATCTCCAATATAGTGTTTAGCATGTATGTATGCTGACCTCCCATACTGTGTGTAGGATGTATACTGACCTCCCATACTGTGTAAAGGATCTATGCTGACCTCCCATTCTGTGTGATGGATGTAAGCTGACCTCCCATACTGTGTGATGGATGTAAGCTGACCTCCCATACTGTGTGATGGATGTATGCTGACCTCCCATACTGTGTGATGGGTGTATGGTGACCTCTCATACCGGGTGTAGGATGTATGCTGACCTCACATACTGTGTGATGGATGTAAGCTGACCTCCCATACTGTGTGATAGATGTAAGCTGACCTCCCATACTGTGTGATAGATGTAAGCTGACCTCCCATACAGTGTGATAGAGTGATAGATGTAAGGTGACCCCCATACTGTGTGTAGGATGTATACTGACCTCCTAAACTGTGTGTAGAATGTCTGCTGACTTCCATACAGTGTGTAGGATGTATACTGACCTACTATACTGTGCGTAGGATGTCTGCTGACCCCCCATACTGTGTGATAGGTGTATGCTGACCTCCTATACTGTGTGTAGGATGTCTGATGACCTCCTATACTGTGTGTAGGATGTCTGCTGATCTCTCATACTGTGTGTTCAATGTCTGCTGACCTCCCAAACTGTGTGTTGGATGTCTGCTGACCTCCATACTGTGTATAGGATGTCTGCTGACCTCCCATAGTGTGTGAAGGATGTCTGCTGACCTCTCATAGTGTGTGTAGGATGTATGCTGACCTCCAAAACTGTGTGTAGGATGTCTACTGACCTCCCATACTGTGTGTAGGATGTATGCTGACCTTCCATATTGTGTATAGGATGTCTGCTGACCTCCCATACTGTGTGTAGGATGTATGCTGACCTCCCATACTGTGTGTAGGATGTCTGCTGACCTCCCATAGTGTGTGTAGGATGTATGCTGACCTCCCATACTGTGTGTAGGATGTATACTGACCTCCCATACTGTGTGTAGGATGTTTACTGACCTGCCATAGTGTGTGTAGGATGTATGCTGACCTCCCATACTGTGTGTAGGATGTTTACTGACCTCCCATAGTGTGTGTAGGATGTATGCTGACCTCCCATACTGTGTGTAGGATGTTTACTGACCTCCCATACTGTGTGTAGGATGTATGCTGACCTCCCATAGTGTGTGTAGGATGTCTACTGACCTCCCATACTGTGTGTAGGATGTATGCTGACCTCCCATACTGTGTGTAGGATGTCTGCTGGCCTCCCATACTGTGTGTAGGATGTTTACTGACCTCCCATAAGGTGTGTAGAATGTCTACTGACCTCCCATACTGTGTGTAGGATGTATGCTGACCTCCCATACTGTGTATAGGATGTATGCTGACCTCCCATACGGTGTGTAGGATGTCTGCTGACCTCCCATACTTGGTGTA
Source organism: Candidula unifasciata (assembly GCA_905116865.2). Lineage (NCBI taxonomy): Eukaryota > Metazoa > Mollusca > Gastropoda > Stylommatophora > Geomitridae > Candidula > Candidula unifasciata. The sequence goes on along the minus strand of CAJHNH020000880.1, from coordinate 127,403 downwards.
GGATGTCTACTGACCTCCCATACTGTGTGTAGTATGTGAGCTGAACTCCTAAACTGTGTGTAGAATGTCTGCTGACTTCCATACAGTGTGTAGGATGTATACTGACCTACTATACTGTGCGTAGGATGTCTGCTGACCCCCCATACTGTGTGATGGGTGTATGCTGACCTCCTATACTGTGTGTAGGATGTCTGATGACCTCCTATACTGTGTGTAGGATGTCTGCTGATCTCTCATACTGTGTGTTCAATGTCTGCTGACCTCCCAAACTGTGTGTTGGATGTCTGCTGACCTCCATACTGTGTATAGGATGTCTGCAGACCTCCCATAGTGTGTGAAGGATGTCTGCTGACCTCTCATAGTGTGTGTAGGATGTATGCTGACCTCCAAAACTGTGTGTAAGATGTCTACTGACCTCCCATACTGTGTGTAGGATGTATGCTGACCTTCCATACTGTGTATATGATGTCTGCTGACCTCCCATACTGTGTGTAGGATGTATGCTGACCTCCCATACTGTGTGTAGGATGTCTGCTGACCTCCCATAGTGTGTGTAGGATGTATGCTGACCTCCCATACTGTGTGTAGGATGTATACTGACCTCCCATACTGTGTGTAGGATGTATGCTGACCTTCCATATTGTGTATAGGATGTCTGCTGACCTCCCATACTGTGTGTAGGATGTATGCTGACCTCCCATACTGTGTGTAGGATGTCTGCTGACCTCCCATAGTGTGTGTAGGATGTATGCTGACCTCCCATACTGTGTGTAGGATGTATACTGACCTCCCATACTGTGTGTAGGATGTTTACTGACCTGCCATAGTGTGTGTAGGATGTATGCTGACCTCCCCATACTGTGTGTAGGATGTTTACTGACCTCCCATAGTGTGTGTAGGATGTATGCTGACCTCCCATACTGTGTGTAGGATGTTTACTGACCTCCCATACTGTGTGTAGGATGTATGCTGACCTCCCATAGTGTGTGTAGGATGTCTACTGACCTCCCATACTGTGTGTAGGATGTATGCTGACCTCCCATACTGTGTGTAGGATGTCTGCTGGCCTCCCATACTGTGTGTAGGATGTTTACTGACCTCCCATAAGGTGTGTAGAATGTCTACTGACCTCCCATACTGTGTGTAGGATGTATGCTGACCTCCCATACTGTGTATAGGATGTATGCTGACCTCCCATACGGTGTGTTGGATGTCTGCTGACCTCCCATACTTGGTGTAGGATGTCTACTGACCTCCCATACTGTGTGAAGGATGTATGCTGATCTCCCATACTGTGTGAAGGATGTATGCTGATCTCCCATACTGTGTGAAGGATGTATGCTGACCTCCCATACTGTGTAAAGGAAGTACGCTGGGCCCCCATACTGTGTGTAGGATGTATGCTGAACTCTCTAGCAGTGTTTTGGATGTCTGTGTGCTGTCCTCCCTAGCAGTGTTTTGGATGTCTGTGTGCTGTCCTCCCTAGCAGTGTTTTGGATGTCTGTGTGCTGTCCTCTCTAGCAGTGTTTTGGATGTCTGTGTGCTGTCCTCCCTAGCAGTGTTTTGGATGTCTGTGTGCTGTCCTCTCTAGCAGTGTTTTGGATGTCTGTGTGCTGTCCTCCCTAGCAGTGTTTTGGATGTCTGTGTGCTGTCCTCCCTAGCAGTGTTTTGGATGTCTGTGTGCTGTGCAGTGTTTGGTGTCTGTGTGCCTCCCTAGCAGTATGTCTGTGTGCTGTCCTCTCTAGCAGTGTTTTGGATGTCTGTGTGCTGTCCTCCCTAGCAGTGTTTTGGATGTCTGTGTGCTGTCCTCCCTAGCAGTGTTTTGGATGTCTGTGTGCTGACCTGCCAAGCAGTTTTTGCGATGTCTGTCTATAGTGTTAAGTTTCCTTAGCCTACTCTATAATGACATTCGGCTCTACTGTCAAATTTGGCCGGTAAGCTGGAGCTGCCTCGGCCGGCTTAGCGGGGCTTAGTGGGAGTTATGTCCCTTGGCCAAACTCAAAGCAACTCAAAACAAGTCGCTGAAAAAGTCACGAATCAAACGGCATACTTACCTATCATCATCCGGGTGCGTGTAGGGTTGCGTAGGGTGTCTATCATCGTCCTACGGTTGCGTGTAGGGCTGCTTATTGCGTGTAGGTTGGTTGTTTGCGAAAGATGAGGGGTAGGGTTAGGGGTTAGGGTTTAGGGTTAGGTTTAGGGTTAGGGTTTAGGGTTTAGGGTTTAGGGTTAGGGTTTAGGTTTAGGGTTTAGGGTTAGGGGTTAGGGTGTTGGGTTTAGGATTAGGGTTAGGGGTTAGGGTTAGGGGTTAGGGGTTAGGGTTAGGGTTTAGGGTTAGGTGTAGCGTTAGATGTGACAATTGTGACGCCGTAGTTCCCTACAATCGCGCACAGTCGCATGCACGCGCAAACAGTCGACGGACGGCGGATGCTACTGACACGGACAATTCGCCACCGATTGGGGCACCAGCCGCCGCGCGCTATTGCCGTCATTTTTGGCACACTTCCAGTGGCGCCACTCCCACAAGCATCAGATTGTCGGCCAGTATTTCGACCTCCTACGTGACTATTTTCATATCTAACCCTAACCCTACCCCTACCCCTAACATTACCCCCTAACATTACCCCCTAACCCTACCCCTAACCCTAACCCTACCCCTAACCCTACCCCTAACCCTAACCTAGCCCTAACCCGACCCCTAACCCGACCCCTAACCCACACCCCTAACCCTACCGCTAACCCAAACCCTACGCAACCCTACACGCAACCGTATGATGATGATGATAGACACCCTACGCATCCCTACACGCAACCGTATGATGATGATGATAGACACCCTACGCAGCCCTACGCGCAACCGTATGATGATAGTTAACCCTAGATGCAACCCTACGCAGCCCTAAATGCACACGGATGATGATAGGTAAGTATGTCATTTGATTCGTGACTTTTTCCGCGACTTGTTTTGAGTTTTGGCGAAGGGACGCGAAGGGACATGACTCCCACTTAGTTAGTTAGTTAGTTAGTTAGTTGGGTTATCCTCATTGCACTCCGGACATGTCCATAGGTGCTCAGATCCTCCCCTCAGTATGAACCCCAACGTCCGATGGCTAATAGTACCAGTTCTATGTTGATTAACAAGTCTTCTGGCGTGTCTGGTTGCGTCTCGTTTTTTGCTGTGCCGATCTTAATTCCCAAGTCTGCCATTCTGGCGAGTGGTCTGGATTCACTGCCACCAAAGTCGTCTATCCTTCCCATTTCTCTGAGGGCATTGATAATATCAGCATGATCCATAGGGCTGACCGTCGGTAGTGATAGCGGATCTAGCCAACCTGTCAGCTCTTTCATTTCCATCGACGCCTGCGTGTCCCGGAACAAAAATAAAGGTGACTCCACGAACAGTGGACTTCTGTAATGATTCAAGCCATTGTCTTCGCACTGAACCTGCCTGAACCCTCCGGATCATACTCATTGAATCACTGAGTATACACACGCGGGTGTATTTTTGTGTTTCAAGCATAACTCCCACTAAGCCCCGCTAAGCCAGCCGAAGCAGTCCAGCTTACCGGCCAAATTTGACAGTAGAGCCTGAAATTCTCCAATAATTCTATGATGTCAGAATCTATACCGCTAACACTGTTACATGAACTAGGAGTAAAGCCTGAGGAAGCTCGCATAATCAAATTCGCTACCTTTGGTCTCTCTCGTCGATGTTATTGTTGTGGTTTTCTTTGGGTGTCCTCACACCTCCAATCTCTATACTTCTAAATTTAGTGCCTGATTTGTGGTTTTCTCCTTTTAGTAGCATGTGTTAAAAGTGAAATCAAATTAGATTGGAAAATACTTGGCGTGGTTTTAAAACTACAATTAAGAGGGAAGAACTATACAAACACCAGAGCAGAAACACTCGCGGTGACAGGCGAAAGCTATGAAATGATTAGACAAATTACTGATTACTGATTTAACAATGAACGTCATAGCTCACCAGGCATGCTCATAGGTGCTCAGTCCCCAGCAGCAAATGCCTAAAGGTGTAGAGATTTTGCTTGTAGACAACCGGTGGTAACCAGACCTGTCATGTGAAGGAATGGGTTCGATAACTTTGTGACGACTGGCAACTCTTGAAAAAGATTAATGGATAGTATTATGGTAAAGCTAGAACACTGATCTGATCTGTGATTTTGGTGATCGTATGAGATGCGATACATAACGGCATACTCTTATCGGAAAACACATGATGGTGATGATTATAGTGCGCATACGTGTAGCGGGCCTTGCGTACGCTGCACCAGACAAGAACATTTGCACACCAAATGATTGCATTCTTCAGCACCAAATTGAACCATAATGGACTCGTTAAAACCGTCGCTAGATGCAGTCTTCAAGAAGACCAGTACGGGCCGGACGCGGCTGTACTTAAACCTTTCAGTTTCACCATCCGTTTGCCTTCTACAGCATCTACTGCTAACAGAACGAATCTGCGACCTGACATTCTTTCCCGAACTTCTTATGGGAAGTTAATCGCCAGTTTTCTTATCAAAGATTAAAACTTGCACCTGAGACAGTCTTTTCTCAATATGTCCCAACAAGAGAGTCAATTAGCCAGGAGCAAACAAGTTGGACGAGGTTTCTGGAAGCGATTCAACTGTCTGGGATGTTCTTCCCAAGCTAGATCACGTAGGAGAGAGAAACAGTCTCAAGACATAGGACTACCCGGCAGTTCGCGTCTAATGCTGTCTGGTTTGGTCTGGGGGGCGAAGTCTTGTTTTGGCGTTAATAACGATTCCAGCAACGAAATGATTGACTGTTGCAGAAGAAGGGAGCCAGCGCGATGCAACCGCAGTCAAGAAGAGTACAAGCCCTGGTATCAGCCGTTTCCAGATGAGAGTGCGGAGATTGCCAGACAACCAAAACAGTCCAGTCCGGGAGTATACGGACGGCCGAGGGACAACTTCCCTGTGTCACCAATAACGCCAGAGGGGCAGGAGAGCCGATTCTTCACCTTCCCAGCCTATGAGGCAGAAGATATTCTACCGGAACTGAGACTACCTCAATCGGGTTACACACGCTCAAATAAGGAATCTCGAGCCAGCGATGTATTCGTCAAACTTCCTGACTCGTACGACCCTCAGCAAGACTTCATCCAACAAGACAGACAATCACGGTGGCACCGTAAAGGGGAGCCAGTGAAAAATCAAGAAGACTGGGACTTTTACTTTGGTAAATGATAACCAACAGCCATATCCCGCAGCAGGTAAGGCATGTGCCCAGTGTGCCCAGTGTCATTAAGACGCTGTCTGTGTATTACACACAAGTAGAATCAGTTAACAAATGGTCGTACAGTGTAAAGCACCTATGGAATATCAGTTGTGTTCTAATCTGGCCACCTTGGCATTCACATAAATAGTAGCTAGTCCTTACAAATATTTATCACTATCATCAATTTCGTCATCTGTCAATAAGCGGTGTGGGGAGGAACAGATTGCAATCCGTTCTTTGATTGTCAGCATTAGCTATTGTCATTGGGTGCCGATGCATAAATTCTTTGTCCATATTTTTCTAGGGCGGCCTCTTGCTTTGAGATCAGATTTCATGTGTAGCGCTGCTCTGGTAGTTGTTTTGACTGCATTCTTACTAGATGACTAAATCATTTCATCTTCTGTTTCTCAGTGAATTTTCTGCATGGTCTGTTCCCACACGATGTCTAATGATACTAAAAGTTTAGTTCACTTCATCTCTGGAAGCCGAGGGTTCCCAATGAAAGTCCAATCTCATGGGGACGGGGGAGGCTAGGGTAAGTGTTAGAGTTAGTCATTGCCCATTTCACGCCCTAATACTCCTATACTGTTGGACTTTCCCCAGAAACTCCCCGGAACTCTTACCTGAGATGGGATGAAATACGATGAAAGCAACCGTCTGGTAATAATATTTCGAAACAAACATTTTCTTTGATTCGTAAATGGCGGCTTTTCTTATGCATATAATTTCACATGCAATAATTTTCCATTGGCTAGTTTTTAACAATGTTTAAGTCTGGTACTGGTAGCACAGTGCTGGTACAAATATTATGTTTATAACCTGCTTCTCATACTTATGTTTGGATATCTTAATATCTGTGTCATTAGGTATGTAACTGCACTGACTCGTTGGTATCTTGTTTCTATTGCTCGATATTTCTCCAAGAAAGTATATACTTACTAGATATTTAAATTCATTAATTTGCTTCAAACAAGTATCATTCCACCCGATATGTAGCGCACTAGGAATTCTACCGACTTGCATTACTTCAGATTGAGTAGTATTTGTTTGTATGTGATATCTTCTGCATGTTGAACCTCGCTTGTTTAAATGTCCCTGAAGTCTAATCCCCTCATTGTAGAACAGGCACGGATGGTCTCCATGTAGTAGCTCGTTTATTGTTGTTAATCGAATTCTGTTTCAGGAAAGTCAAGTTCCTAATTTTCTAGGTCGACTTTTTAAAACCCGATTCTTGTCATTGCGATTCCGACTCGTAATTCTAACGTACCGAGATCAAAATCCACTTCTGGCTACGTGGATTTGTTATCGTTGTATGGGGCGTCGCAAGTCGACCCAGCATAAATGGGTACTATGATTTATGTTCTGGGGAAGTAAAGACTGCCGACGTAATGCTCACCCGATTAACCACCAAATGCCGATTGGTCCGTAAAAATATGGCTGCTCTTTCCATATGCCTGATGCGCATTAGGGCGTGAAAATAGACCATTACTTGACTTGACTTCTTGTCATATCCTTTCTGTTTAGATATTAAATGAAGGGAAACAGCACATATTCACGTAAATTAGTGTATTTAACTTCACAGCATGTATGGTAGTTAACCCGCTTCATATGACATCTCATACCTTACTACGAGATATGGACTAGTTTGCTACTTTATTCCTCGTCTTGCTGGGTAAATGCAAGAACATCATTTGCAAATGTCAGTATCTTACCAAAACACGGAGCTTCTTGTTCTGCAATCTTGATAGTATACACATGGGAGAACACGGCTGAAACATCAACACCCTATGATAGTCCCTCAGCGACTTTACATGATTCTGAGGTCCATATTCCCAGAGAGCAAATCACCAGGGACACACCTCCTTGATCATGACAGCAAACATGAGAATATCATCTCTCACTCTATTGTAAGCATCCTCAAGAACACACGCTGTCACTTTAGCTCTTGGTGATTCTGGAACTAGTTATCATCAAATCAACACTAACTGTAGGTTATTGCCATATCTCACATATTATATGTCAACACTAACTGTAGGTTATTGCCATATTGCACATATTATATGTCAACACTAACTGTAGGTTATTGCTGTATCGCAAACATAATATAGCAACACTAACTGTAGGTTATTGCTGTATCGCACACATAATAAAGCAACAATAACTGTAGGTTACTGCCATAACGCACACATAATATAGCAACAATAACTGTAGGTTACTGCCATAACGCACACAAAATATAGCAACAATTACTGTAGTTTGCATTAGATTGACAGACACATTTTCTGTGTCTGCTGATTGGTTTGCAGTTGGACCTTGTGTTTTGCCGTTCCTCTGTTTGGGCGTCAGCGGGGGATTATTACTGATTCTCGCTGTAGAGCGTGCTAGGATTATCACCTAAGATTACCACTGATCCTAGTTGTATAGCGTGCTAGGATTATCACCTAAGATTACCACTGATCCTAGTTGTATAGCGTGCTAGGATTATCACCTAAGATTACCACTGATCCTAGTTGTATAGCGTGCTAGGATTGTCACCTAAGATTACCACTGATCCTAGTTGTATAGCGTGCTAGGATTGTCACCTAAGATTACCACTGATCCTAGTTGTATAGCGTGCTAGGATTGTCACCTAAGATTACCACTGATCCTAGTTGTATAGCGTGCTAGGATTGTCACCTAAGATTACCACTGATCCTAGTTGTAGAGCGTGCTAGGATTGTCACCTAAGATTACCACTGATCCTAGTTGTATAGCGTGCTAGGATTATCACCTAAGATTACCACTGATCCTAGTTGTAGAGCGTGCTAGGATTGTCACCTAAGATTACCACTGATCCTAGTTGTAGAACGTGCTAGGATTGTCACCTAAGATTACCACTGATCCTAGTTGTATAGCGTGCTAGGATTGTCACCTAAGATTACCACTGATCCTAGCTGTAGAGCGTGCTAGGATTGTCACCTAGGATTAGCACTGTACATCGCCCTATAGCGTACTAGATGTTCTGTATTTCAGTTTGTACAAATGCTGAGATGTTCTGTGTTCCAGTGTATACAATGCCCCGTTTTAGCTCTAATGCATGCAATTTAATGTGTAAGTTTGTCAGTTTTTGACTAGGCTGTACTAGACTTTCGCTGAGCGTGTACCGGCACCTAACAATGTGGATATGTCAGCATTGCACTACACACACACACACACACACACACACACACACACACACACACACACACACATGCATGCGCATACAAACATCACCCACACAGAGAGACATACACACACTTACACAAACAGGCACGAACATACTCTCTCTTTCTCTTAGGAACTGGCTCACTTAGTTTTATATAACTACGGACAAAATCAAGTACTATCATATTTAGTTACAAGGAATTACACACACACACACACACGCACACACGCACACGCGCGCACACGCGCGCACACACACGCACATACATATAGCACTTCTATAAACATACGGTCCACCCTGACATACCTAACAATGGCTCCATGTTTCAGATGGAAGGCTATCTGGCTTCTAGAGGTCAAGGACGTGACCCGACCATCGTGCCCATGAACTCAACCCGTGACCGACATGAACGACCAGACGACGATGGCTCGCTCAACTGTAACATCTCAAGTCGTTCTTCAGACACAGCGAAGACGCATAACATTCCTGCGTCACCCTCATCTAGCATCTACACATGACTCCTCCACCTAGTGATGCCCTTTGATATCTGCAGACCTTCTTGATAGCATTTCTTCTTCTGACCCCCCCCCCCCCCCAATTACAGACACAAAACAGAGACTGTCTGTGGGGTCGTGTGATTAGAGTTTCATGTGCAACCCAACCTACTGATCAACCCTCCAGCTACACACAGTCCCACCTGCAACAATCGTGTTGACTAGTTCTCGGTATACAAACAGTCCCACCTGTGCAACAATCGTGTTGAGTAGTTCCCTTTATACAAACAGTCCCACCTGCAACAATCATGTTGACTAGTTCCCTGTATACAAACAGTCCCACCTGCAACAATCATGTTGACTAGTTCCCTTTATACAAACAGTCCCACCTGCAACAATCATGTTGACTAGTTCCCTGAATACACACAGTTTCACCTGCAACAATCACGTTGACTAGTTCCCTGTATACACACAGTTTCACCTGCAACAGTCTGGACGACTAGTTCCCTGCCCACAGAGACCTGTGTACAGTCCTCCAAATGACCGATCAAAAACACTGATCGTTTCCATAGAAAGGATTTCAAGCAGTTTTCAGCAGCTGCTAGTGGATTACCTCGGAACGATAACGCAGGTAAGTGTTGTACCACTGACAGGACGTTTAAGTGTTGTGCTGTACCCCTGATAGGACGTGTAAGTGTTGTGCTGTACCCCTGATAGGACGTGTAAGTGTTGTGCTGTACCCCTGATAGGACGTATATTTGTTGTGCTGTACCCCTGATAGGACATGTATTTGTTGTGCTGTACCCCTGATAGGACGTGTATTTGTTGTGCTGCACCCCTTATAGGACATGTATTTGTTGTGCTGTACCCTGATAGGACGTGTAAGTGTTGTGCTGTACCCTGATAGGACGTGTAAGTGTTGTGCTGTACTCTGATAGGACGTGTAAATGTTGTGCTGTACCCCTGATAGGACGTGTAAGTGTTGTGCTGTATCCCTGATAGGACCTGTATTTGTTGTCGTATCTGCCTCGTGGGAAAACTTGACAATGCAGACGACTCGTGGTTTCTGAATATCTTACCGACTAAAGATGAGCCAACAGTTGACTGAAACGAAAGAAAAGATTTGCTAAGATGTGGTCGAACAACATCCTTAGTTTCACATGAGTCCATCCATACACACGGCGATCTAGAGGAGAAACATACGTTGGACATCATGGAACTAATGGGAGCCGTACAATGTTAAATCCATCCCTAAAGATTGTAAGTTATTTAGTTTGGTTATCATCATTGCACTCCGGACATATCCATAGGAGCTCAGATGCTTCCATCCTATGAACACCAGCATCCGTTGGCTAATAGTACCAGTTCTATGTCGAGTGACAGGTCCTCTGATGTACCTGGTGTGCGACTGTTTTAAAAATAACACAAATAACGTAACATTTCAGCCGGGCAGCCTTTGTCAAACATGAAGTGAACTACACAAAAATAACAACGAGAAGAGGAGAGTATACATATCTCTAAGGGGTGACGTCAGCAACGTTTTTTTTTCCTTGATGAAGGAATAAATGAAATAAAATAAAATTAACGATGGCTAAAAATACAGTCGCAAAAAATAAACAGTAATATTTTATTATAGTAGGAATAAAAGAAATACGAATGTTAAAAATACATAAATGATATCGATAAGAGTATTAAAAAAAAAAAAAAAAAGAAAAAGAAAAAAAAATTAACATTTAAAATGAGAAAAGAGTAAACCTGTTCAGATGAAGGTACGTGGGATATTTATACCACCTAGACTAAGAACGCCTAGGCTGTGGATGAGGCGATTTTCCAAAGCGAGGAGCGCAGTACGATTGCCAGAGTAAGATTTTAGTGCTGTGACAGATATGTCATCTTTACGGCTGTGGTCAGGGCTATTAAAATGGAGAGGGATTGGTTTAAGTGTCTTGTCAATATCGGAGAGGTGTTCCGTAAACGATCAGCTAGCTTCCTGCCAGTTTCCTCAATGTATGCCATGCTGCATCGTTTGCAGATTATTACATAAATTACGTTGCGGGGTTCGCAAGAAAATGTTGCCTAATTTGGAAAGAACCATTCGGGAAAATGACCGAAGAAGTCTGGACAACGAAAGGACATGTCTTGCAAGTGCTGCGATTCAGTTGTCCCAAAAGGAAGTGCTGTGTGGATCGGTGGGAGTCGGCTTCTGACAAGTATGTCTACAAGGTTGCGGTCTCGTCTATAAACTAATCTTGGCGTCTCAATAAAAAAAATGACTCAAGCTGCTGCCTCCTCGCCGATTCTGCCGGAACTCCAGGGATCATAGTCCGTGTATCACTGAGTACGCATGCGCGGCTGTAGTTTTGTGAAGATACCCCCCTGTAATGATCAGACGTTAATTCGATTAACAATTGAGTCAACAACATGGAGGAAAAGCCTGTCATGTGTCCAGTAAATTGTTGAGTACAATTAGGAACCTACACCACTTCCCTGAGTGGATCCTTTTCGCGCTCCGACCCCTCTTCAGCAGCCAGTAAAGAATACCTGTGCCGATTGTATCAGTAGGCGTTTGATTTTCTATCCATTCGGCCATCCCTGTCTCACAGTTTTTCTCATACGGTAATGATCAATTGTCCCTTGATATTGATGACCTGATACCAAAGAGCTTTGTCATGTAGCTTATCATGCATAGGCTGGCCACCCGCTGCTGCAGCACTAATCTTTCTGGCTCGTCATTTGCCAAGAAAGAGCTTCCGTAATGATGGTATCACTTGCAATCGTATCTACAGTTCACACACACACACACACACACACACACACACGGAGAGAGAGAAAGAGACAGAGAGAGACACAGAGAGAGAGAGAGAGAGAGAGAGAGAGAGAGAGAGAGAGAGAGAGAGAGAGTAATCGCCAGTAGAAAGTGTAAGGAAGAAAGATGTCCCACAGTCACTATAATCCTATGATAATGTTTGTGTAGTTGTCGTGATAAGGAAGCCACGCACGGTATGGTTATTCTACGGCCTTGTTTCCAGATTCCCCTAAACAAATTATGAAATGAATAATAACTGCAGCACTATCGTTTTTTTGACTGGTTCTCTTTGGATGTCTCACTGCAGGCTGACGTCGATGTCTCACGGTCCAATCAGACATGGGAGCACCCAGAGGTCACAACGAGAGACACCAGCAGATGCCATCAGGAGAATCCTGGCTACTTCTTATCTAGAACTTCAATAAACCTGACCTCAATATTCGCGGTGTTGTATTTGGTTGATGTCACTTGTCTCTTGTTAGTCAGGTGTCACGCGGGTGGTTCTGTCAACATTGTCACCTCTAGCAGTTTTGATGTTTTCTAGGTGTCACGCGGATGGTTCTGTCAACATTGTCACCTCTAGCAGTTTTGATGTTTTCTAGATGTCACGCGGATGGTTCTGTCAACATTGTCATTATCAGGTAGTATAGATGGTCCCCTCCCCCCCCCCCTTTTCCCCAGAAGTGATGCTTGTTGGTTCTACTGCTGTCCTTTCCACACTCAGACATAACGGCTGTTCTCTAGAAGCTATTGTCTTTTGTTTAACTGTTTTGTGACTCTTGAACATTCCTGAGTCTTTCTGTATGTCATCTGTGTTCTTTCGCCATCTCTGTCAGTCTCAAACATTACTACTGTTATTTTCTAAAAGTCACATTTGTTTATTCTGTTGTTTATGTCCCTCTCAAGTACTGCCGAAGTCACGTCAGTTCTACGGTTGTTTTTGTCACTCACAAAAATTACTGCTGTATTTTGGTGACTTGTTTGTTCTACTGTTGTCGTTTTCACTCTACAAAATCACTAACGTTGTGTCGTAGATGTCACGTTTGTTTACTCTGCTGTGGTCGTTGTCACTCTGCAATATCGCTAACTCTGTGACGTAAATGTCACGTTTGTTTGCTCTACTGTTGTTGTTGTCTCTCTGAAATATTACTGAAGTTGTGTCGTAGATGTCACGTTTGTTTGCTCTGCTATTGTCGTTGTCACTTTGAAATATCACTGACGTTGTGTTGTAGATGTCACGTTTGTTTGCTCTACTGTTGTTGTTGTTGTTGTCACTCTAAAATATCACTGACGCTGTGTCGTAGATGTCACGTTTTTATTTATTTTTGTTTTTTATTGCTCTACTGTTGTTGTTGTCACTCTTAAACATTACAGAGAATTAAAGGTCACAATGACCTAGTGGTAGTTTCTAGAGAATGAGACAGAGGGGGACCACTACGAAAGTGTATAGAAGACATTTGTTTTAAAGGCATATAGTGTTGCAGAATTAACTAGAGAAAAACATTTTCAGGTTTGCTCCTGACGTAGGCTACGTTCTGTAAAGAACTTGATGATGATGATGATGACAATATAGCGGTCTTGTCTGACTCCTATTTTCACTGGAAACAACTTTGTCAGAACAGCTTTTGTTCTGGCAATGCTTTCATATTCTCTAACGAAAGCACATGGGTGCTAGCAGTATTCGCTTTATTTCATAGATGTTATAAAATTCCAGTGCAAAATGGAGGATTAGGCATCCCATAATGTTTAAGCTTCAATGTTAGTTTTTCTTCCGAAAGCGCTTTGCTAACGTAGTTTCCACATAGAAACGGAAGTCTACGGTCTCGCTGTCTGAGCTTGAGTTTAGTGCTTGGTGCCGCCCTGTGAGCTAATTTTCATGTAAACTGCCTTTCATTAGTGCTAAGGTTGTGTCGTTGTATTCAAAATGGCCGGTAGTCGGTTTACGCGAGGGCTGTTGCAATATGTAATAATTTTAGGTGTCTTATTCTGACCGAGCGCTTCTTTGAAAGACGAACTGCATTTCTGGTGACCATTGTTAGCTTTGGCGCCTCTAGCAACTGCTGTAGGCATGCACATATTTCTGGATTGTGCCAGAACTATATATTTTTTTAATGTATGCGGCAGGTAGGGACATTTCATGTGATTGTCAGTTTTGATTGTTAGTTGCACAGGAACGAAGCTTGTATGGGTGACCCGACTGCAGTCAAGCTTAAACATCGACTCAGACCCAGACATAGATTTCATAGCCCGGTTATACTTCATGTTATTTCTCCGAGCAGTGAAGTAATCCCCTACAGACTTACCATGTGAGTGCTATCTTGAGGTTGCAACTGCCCTGCAGTGTGTTTCCAAAATTGTGCCCTCACACTTTAACAAATATCTTGAAAAGCCTTGCGCGGGTCAACACAGATTTTCAGTCTAACCCAATCTTCCCATGCAAATATGATTTTATACTTTACAGTTGCACAGGTGCTACTGTTTTCTTAAAGCTGCGAATTTCTGTTATCTTTGTTTGATTTTTCTGTTTCGTATACTTCAAAAATGGAATATACAGTAACTGATACTAGCGTATAGATTTTTTTTTGAAAACACCTCAAATTGCAGCCATGTTTCATGATGATGTCAATAGCCTATCCCGCATACATAAAATAAAGTTGTGATGATGCAGCGCACGGGAGGTTAATGCAGGAGTTGACCCTCTCAGAGTGAAAGGCTTATGACACGCTTGCAATCTGATGCTTTCAACAACTGTTCTCTTTACTTAGTCAACTATTAGATGACTGTTTATTTGATTGGAATCGGTGTCTGTTTTAGTAAGTCAGTCAGCCAATCAATCGGTCAGCCAATCAGTCAGTTTATCGACAGATAATCCTCGTTGCAAATTAGATAAGTCCATAAGCGCTCGGATTCCATCTGCAGCATATCAACCAGCGTGTAGAGACTGATAACATCAATTCCTATGGGAGTATATAGGGGAATTCTTCTTCTTCTTCACTTCCTCTTTTACCGCTGTGGGTGTCGAGGGAGATATAAGGTTCTGTTTCTAGCTCTTCTGGCTGCCTCGACCATAGGCACATCGTGCTGTTGTAGAGTTTCTCTGATGTTATCCTTCCATATTGTTCTTGGTCTACCCCGTGCTCTACGTCCTTCTTCTCTTTCCATGTATGCTTTGTATGGTATGGTGTCACAAGGCATTCTCTCTAAGTGGGCAAACCATTTCACTTGCTGTCTTTGTATGTAATCCAGAATTGGTTCTGTGCTGACTTGTTCTCTTATGATCTCATTCCTGATCTTATCTCTTAGGGGAATTGTATGATGATAATAGACCAGATGTAGAACTGCAGACCAACAATGATGGTCCACCAATAATGACTGCAGAAGTTGAGGATGCAATACACCATATGAAGAAAGGAAAAGCACCCGGGCCAGACAACATCTCACTGGAAGAAATCGAAGCACTGGCAGATTTTGGAATTGAAATAATAACTAAACGTTTAAATGATATTTATAGTGGGTATATTCTAAATGACCTTTTAAAATCAATTTTTATTTTAAAAAAAAACAGGCACTTCAAAATGTGAAGACCATCGTACATTAAGTCTTATGAGTCACATGACTAAGATTTTACTGATAATAATTATGAAAAGAAATAGAAACACAATTAAACCATACATCAGGGATGAACAATGTGGATTTGTAAAAAGAAAAGGTACAAACAATGTCATATACATCCTAAGGACATTGTCAGAAAGAGCTATAGATGTAAAGACTGATTTGTACATTTGCTTCATAGACTATACAAAAGGTATTTGACTGTGTGAAGCATGAAGAAGTAATCAATCTGTTAGAAAAATTAAACATTGACGGAAAAGATCTACGAATAATAAAGAATATGTATTGGCAGCAATAATAACTTTCACATGCCATGCCTAAAAAGAATACTTGGCATTAAGTGGCAGGACAAAATCACAAACACTGAGGTACTGAAAAGAGTAGGTACTACAACAGTCTTTTCCATGCTCAGTCCACGAAAGCTCAGGTGGCTGGGTCACACCTGGAGAATGGGGGATGGCAGAGTCCTTAAGGACATCCTTGATGGTGAATTAAAGACAGGAAGAAGATGTTGAGGCCCACCTCTACTACGTTAAACAAGATGTGTGCAAGCGGGACATGAATGATACAGGTACTGAGGCGGTCTCAGTGGAACAAAATGCCATGGACCGCGTTGTGTGGAAAGTGCATATCAGGAAGGGAATGAGACTGAAGGAAGAAATGATTGCCAAAAGGATGAGAGCTGAGCGTCTAAAAAGAAACGGATTAAACACAAATGTGACAACAATGGTCCTGAAATCCCATGCTATCATTGTGGAAGACTTTTCTTGACACGGGCGGGTCTTGCTAGTCACACTCGCCATCGCCATGGGCTGTGAGTCCCATACCTCCTCATAGCACAATATAACACTATCGTTTGGAAAGACGGAAAGGTGCCAATGATGACTGGCAGCAAACAGGAGCCATAAGAATCAACATTTGTTTAGGTACATTTCAAAGCATAAAGAGGAACGTGCGACAAGGATGTGTACTGTCACCTGATTTGTTTTTAATATACAGTGAATATATAATGAGAACTGGATTTGATATGCCCGAAATTGTGGTTGGTGGGCACTATATAAACAATTTACGGCATGCTGATGACACGGTCTTAATAGCAACAAGTGAGAAAGAACTACAGGAAATGGTAGACAATGTAGTGTTTGGAAGAGGAAGTATTGGCCTCAGTTTAAATAATGGGAAGACAGAAGTAATGGTGGTATCAAAGAAACGAATTTTCATAAATGTATAATAAAAGTCGATGGTGGTATTTTGGGACAAGTACAGAAATTTAAGTGTCTAGGCACATGGATAACATCAGATGGAAGATGCATAATTAAGATAAGAAACAGAATAGGACAGGCAACAGCTGCATTTTATAGAATAAAGAACATCTTGTGCAATATATCCTTGTCATTGAGAGTTAAAAAAAGAATGATTGCTTGTTACATAGATACAGTTTTAACACATGGCTGCCAAAAATAGCAACCAAAAGGTTTTGAAAGAGGCGGGAGCCCGAAAGCAACTTATCACAGCCTTCAAAAGGAGAGAGTCACCATTTTTCGGCCAAATTATGAGAATAGGGAAAAAAAGAAACTGTTGTAACCATTGGAAAGATCTGTAGAAGGAGGGATCGAGAAAGACAACGAGAGAAGATGCTTGACAGTCTTGTTGCATGGCATGGAGGTGTGTCGGCACACGAACTGATACATGCTGCACGATATTGTAGATTATGGAGCGGTAGGATTAGAGATGTGGTTTTACAAAAGAATGCTTAGGACACCTTGGACAGCTAAAAATAGCAACTAAGAGGTTTTGAAAGAGGCGGCAGCCCAAAGACAACTTATCACAGACATCAGAAGGAGACAGTCATCGTTTTTTGGCCATGCTGTGAGAAGAGGGAAAATAGAACATGTTTTGACCACTGGAAAGATCTGTGGGAGGAGGGATAGAGGAAGAAAACGAGAGAAGATGCTTGACAGTCTTTTTGCATGGGAGGTGAGTCGGCACACGAGCTGACACATGCTGCAGGAGATAGCAGATTATGGTGAGGCATGATCGCCCATGACAGCAAGGCACCTGCTGATGATCGCCAAAGCCAGTCGGCAAGCACCTGCTCATAATAATGATGATGATAATACGACTAGTCAACGTTTGATATATTTTGATCTTGGTGTTGCGAGACAGACACTTTGACTTTAGCAGATGTTGAAGAGCATAGTATACTGTGTTTCCAGATTGTATTCTAGAGTGTATTTCCTCTTCCAGTACGTTGGAGCAGTTGAAGATTTTACCCAAGTACTTAGATGTTTTAGCCAGATTGCTGTACGAACAACGGAAGGTATGACAGACTGGTTTCCCATTACATCAGGAGTACGACAAGGATGTGTCCTATCACCCGTACTCTTCATCACATATATGGATAAAATTGCACAGGAGTCAAACCAAAACACAGATATTATAAATGAACTACTCTTTGCAGATGACCAATGTTTGTTACAAGAAGAAGAACAAAACCTACAACAACATGTTGATTCACTGCTCACTAACTGTACAAAATTTGACATGAAAATAAACACCTCAAAAACTGAAGTAATGACCATAGGAAAGAAACACAGTAATGTAAACATAAAGATCAATGACATACAATTAGAACAAGTTCAAGAATTCAAGTACTTAAGATGCATATTTACAGAAGATGGAAGACTCGATAAAGATATACAGGCTAGAGTTCAAAAAGCCAATGCAGTCAACTACCAACTGGCCCCACTTCTTCGTCATCCAAAGATCTCGTTACTAGCCAAACAACGGATGATCAACAGCATTTTCATCCCTACGTTACGTTATCAGTGCCAAACGTGGACAATGAACAAATCACATATGCAAAAAATAACTACGTGTGAAATGCGATGTCTCCGAAGAGTCACCAACAATACACGAAGAGACAGAGTCACAAACGTCAGCATTAGAGACAAAGTTGGAACAAGAGCATGCATGAAAAATATTGAAAGACAGAGAATGAAGTGGTTTGGCCATTTAGTAAGAATGCAACCAGATCAGATTGCTTATAAGGCCTTTTTCAGTAGAAATTCGGGAAGAAAGGCCAGAGGAAGACCCAGGTAAAATGGATAGATGGAGTAGCTGAATACGGCCAGAAGATCCAGAAAACTGTCACTCAAATCACGCGAGAGGCACAAAACAAATATTTTAAACCACGACACTGGGCTACAACCCGGTAAAAGTGAAGAAGACAAATAAATAAACTTAGATGTTTCCGTTCGTTTGATTTTAATATTTTCGATTTGTATATGACCTGAGTTTATATTCTTTTTCTGTCTAGTTATGTTCTTGCATTCTGTTTGATCTTGATTGATAACTAGTCCCATTTTCTAAGCTGATTCTTTTAAGGCAATCAGTGTTTTAACAGTAGATGGTGAGTATGACTTATTTTTAAAAGAGACAAGAGACACCTAGAGCAGGAATATGTGTGCAAATGTAGACCAAATTTGAAAATCATGAAAATTCGCACACTAGAGCACTGCACCTGAGAGAATGCGCCAACTTGACAACGTCTCTCCTCACATCCGACAGAGGACATCAGAAGGCTGGACGCGGCCTTGTCCAACTCGCAGTTGCCCAGCAGTTGTTCACTTCAATGTAACTGTACCCAGCAGACTCTCAACTTAAAGCAGTTGCCTTAACATTCTCCACGACATCCGACTCTTTAAGTGCCGCACAATTACATCGTATTTTTTTTGAAAAAAATAGACGTCTCCACGACAATGAGTTCTCAAGGTCAACGATCTTCCAGCGAAGATGATTTCAGAATCAATGGACGGATGCCACCCAGCAGCCCGAGCTACGGTACAATATTGCGAGGAGTGATGCGCTACCAACAATCGCCCTATGGCACGGTGGGACAGAACCGGGCATATACATCATTAGTTCCATCTCCTGGATGTGGCTGCGATGGAGATGACGATGTTTTTTTTCCTGATTTTTCATACCCAATGCAGTCAACGCCGATAATCGGAACACCTAAGCATGGCCGATTTGACAGGTATTATGAGGGCCCAATGGCACACTCACAAGGCAGCAACTCGTGGGATACTCCATCTCTAGGGAGCTACCGAAGACCGCCCTCCGTCAAAGCCCCAGTAAAAAGTCCCTGCTGGGAGGCCAACTCAAGAGCTGGCTCCAACAAATACGACTATGAGCCGTCGTATGGCGAGTTTTCAGGGTGGGTGGGAGAAGCTTCATCGTACGTCAGTGGCCAGGAATCTCCACCACCATCATATACTCCACCAATGTCCGGCAGATCCATGTTGCCCAGTTGGCCGGACTCCCCTGACGGTAACAGAAGGAGGGGTCGTCTAGACAGATTTGATCAGACGCCACCCAGCGTTTGATTTTGTGACCAGACATTCTCTACCACTGGAGGATCCGCGGCCGCGTTACCTACCATTGCACGTCAGTGGTCAGACTCAGAAAGGGTCAAATTTCAAGTGGGCAATCGATGAAAATGGCAAGCCATCACTGGCGATCCTTTCCTTGGAGGCGGTAGAAAACATGAACCAAGTGCACGACTTAACCAGTGACGCCTACAACAAGTTCAACAAACAGCAAGACCCGTCTCTGGTCAGGATCTTCAACAGCGGCCAGAAACAGATTATAGCTGTGGGAGAGTTGGCTAAAGAAAGTTTTGTCAAGGTAGGAGTTTCTCTTGAGTGCCAGCTAGTAAATACATAACATGACAGTTGACCAGAAATGGCACACGACTTTGTGAGAGCCCTGCTTTATCTAGGCTTGCAGCTATGCGTGTATGTATGTATGTATTGTATATGTCTGTGTGTCTGTCGGGCTGTATGTTTGCATGGGTATGTACGTATATAACATATGCGCTAGAACTTGCAGCTCACGCGCTAGAAGTTAGAAGCCCATAAAACCCACACGCCTCCCCGTCACAACCATTTCTCCAACATGCACACACACACACATAAACATACACACACACACACAGAAATATATCAGCAATGTTTTCTCTGTGTCAAATCGCCTGATACTAACGTGTGTGAATTTTTGTTCTTTTTGCTTCTCTTATTTCTCTTGTTCGCCTTGTTCTTTTTGCTTCTCTTATTCCTCTTGTTTGTCTTGTTCTTTTTGCTTCTCTTATTTCTCTTGTTCGTCTTGTTCTTTTCGCTTCTCTTATACCTCTTGTTCGTCTTGTTCTTTTCGCTTCTCTTATTCGTCTTGTTTTTCTTGTTCTTTTTGCTTCTTTTATCCCTCTTGTTTGTCTTGTTCTTTTTGCTTCTTTTATCCCTCTTGTTCTTGTAGTTCTTGTAGTATTGTGTGTGTTGCGATTCAACGCCGTCTCCTAAATCATCTTCTCGTCCCTCCTCACTGAGAGCATTGCAACTGTCGGGTCTGTCCATATTGCTTCTCCCGTACCTACGGTGGCGCTGCTCGTTCATTCTCTTTTACTCAAGAGTGTCCCGGCACAAAATGAAACTAATTTCTTTCAGACGAGATTTCCTTTGCAACTCATACCATTTTCTCCGGATTCATCTTGTGTCTATCTTCCTAAGCACACATAGGTAAAATGCTGTGTCTCCAGCCACACTGCTTATTGTGTAACCGTAATCACCTCCATGGTCAGACGACTTGCAGCCGAGGCATTTCTCTTTTACAGTTTTAACTTAAACCAGAACAGTGAAAGCTCATTGACTTTGTTCGTGTCAAACGACGCATCCGTTAGTGCAGATAACTGCACCTTCGTCAGCAGCCTTTTAAAAATGTATGGCTGAAACTTCTACTTGTTCTTCTTCTTCTTCAGCATTCCGATTTCCTTGAGGTTTGTTGCTGCACATGCCACCCGATCCCATTTATCTCTCTGCTTGGTCTTCTCTTTCAGCTTAAACTTCTGCCCCAACCAAACAGGGGCCTTGTTGTTTACAAACTCTATCAAGTGTTGTGCACACTGAAAATAAATACAATATGGCCAGAATGTGACATGCCGCCATTTTGGGGGTTGATTCAAAGGAGAGCTTATACTTTATTTCCAGATTGCATTCTAGATTGTTTTTCTTCTCTAAGTATGTTGGAGCAGTTGAAGTTTTTACCCAAGTACTTAGATGTTTCCGTTCGTTTGATTTTAATATTTTCGATTTGTGTGTGGCCTGAGTTTATATTCTTTTTCTGTCTAGTTATTTTCTTGCATTCTGTTTCATCTTGATTGATAACTAGTCCAATTTTCTGCGCTGATTCTTTTAAGACAATCAGTATATTAACAGTAAATGGTGAGTATGACTTATTTTTAAAAGAGAAGAAAGACATTAAGAGCAGGAATGTGTGTGCAAATGTAGACCAAACATGGAAATCATGAAAATCCGCACACTAGAGCACTGCACCTGAGAGAATGCGCCAACTTGACAACGTCTCTCCTCACATCCGACAGAGGACATCAGAAGGTCGGACGCGGCCTCGACCAACTCGCAGTTGCCCGGCAGTTGTTCACTTCAATGTAACTGTACCCAGCAGACTCTCAACTTAAAGCAGTTGCCTTAATATTCTCCACGACATCCGACTCTTTAAGTGCCGCACAATTACATCATTTTTCTTGTGAAAAAAATAGACGTCTCCACGACAATGAGTTCTCAAGGTCAACGATCTTCCAGTGGAGATGATTACAGAATCAATGGACGGATGCCACCCAGCAGCCCGAGCATCGGTACCATGATGCGAGGAGTCATGGACTACCAACAATCGCCCTATGACACGGTGCCACAGAACCGGCCATTTATATCACCAGTTCCATCTACTGGATGTGGGTGTGGCTGCGATGGAGATGACGATGTTTTTGTTTCAGGATACCCAATGCAGTCAACACCGAGGATCGGAACTCCTCAGTATGGCCGAGCCGGGTCGTATTATGAGGGCCCAATGACGAACTCATATGGCAGCAACTCGTGGGATACTCCCTCTCTAGGGAGCTACCGAAGACCGTCTTCCGTCAAAGCCCCGGTAGAAAGTCCCTGCTGGGAGGCCAACTCAAGAGCTGGCTCCAACAAATACGACTATGAGCCGTCGTATGGCGAGTTTTCAGGGTGGGTGGGAGAAGCTTCATCGTACGTCAGTGGCCAGGAAACTCCACCACCATCATATACTCCACCAATGCCCAGCAGATCCATGTTGCCCAGTTGGCCGGACACCCCTGACGGTTACAGAAGGATGGGTCGTCTAGAAAAATTTGATAGAGGCCAACCAGCGTTTGATTTTGAGACCAGACATTCTCTACCACTGGAGGATCCGCGGCCGCGTCGCCTGCCATCGCACGTCAGTGGCCAGACTCAGAAGGGGTCAAATTTTAAGTGGTCAGTTGATGAAAATGGCAAGCCATCACTGGTAATATTCTCCATGGAGGCGGTAGAAAACATGAACCAAGTGCACGACTTGACCAGTGACGCCTATAACAAGTTCATCAAACAGCAAGACCCGTCTCTGGTCAGGTTCTTCAACAGCGGCCAGAAACAGATTGGAGCTGTGGGAGAGTTGGCTAAAGAAAGTTTTGTCAAGGTAGGAGTTTCTCTTGAGTGCCAGCTAGTAAATACATAACATGACAGTTGACCAGAAATGGCACACGACTTTGTGAGAGCCCTGCTTTATCTAGGCTTGCAGCTATGCGTGTATGTATATATTGTATTGTATATGTCTGTGTGTCTGTCGGGCGGTATGTTTGCATGGATATGTACGTATATAACAAATGCGCTAGTACTTGCAGCTCACGCGCTAGAAGCCCATACAACCCCCACGCCTCCCGTCACAACCATTTCTCCAACATGCACACACACACATATAAACACACACACACACACAAACACACACACACACACACACACACACACAGAGACACATATCAGCAATGTTTTCTATGTGTCAAATCGCCTGATACTTACTTGTGTGAGTTTTTGTTCTTTTTGCTACTCTTATTTCTCTTGTTCGTCTTGTTATTTTTGCTTCCTTCATCCCTCTTGTTCTTGTAGTTCTTGTAGTATTGTGTGTGTTGCGATTCAACGTCGTCTCCTAAATCATCTTCTCGTCCCTCCTCACTGAGAGTATTGCAACTGTCGTGTCTGTCCATTGCTTCTCCCGTACCTACGGTGGCGCTGCTCGTTCATTCTCTTTTACTCAACAGTGTCCCGGCACAAAATGAAAGTAATTTCTTTCAGACGAGATTTCCTTAGCAACTCATACCATTTTCTCCGGATCCATCTTGTGTCTGTCTTCCTAAGCATGCTAATGAAATCACTTAGAAAGTACACACAGGTAAAATGCTGTGTCTCCAGCCACACTGCTTCTTGTGTAACCGTAATCACCTCCATGGTCAGACGACTTGTAGCCGAGGCATTTCTCTTTTACAGTTTTAACTTAAACCAGAACAGTGAAAGCTCATAGACTTTGTTCGTGTCAAACGACGCATCCGTTAGTGCAGATAACTGCACCTTCGTCAGCAGCCTTTTAAAAATATATGGCTGAAACTTTTTCTTGTTCTTCTTCTTCTTCTTCTTCAGCATTCCGATTTCCTGGAGGTTTGTTGCTGCACATGCCACCCGCCCCCATTTATCTCTTTGGTTTGGTCTTCTCTTTCAGCTTAAACTTGTGACCCAACCAAACAGGGGCCTTGTTGTTTACAAACTCTATCAAGTGTTGTGCACACTGAAAATAAATACAAATCTCTGCCGGCATTTGAACCCTTTCTCACAAGGTTAATGTCTTCGAGTTTTATTGTGTTTGTTTTATTTAATAATATCCTCAGCCTGATACACACAGAATTGTCCTTAATTCAACCTGCTATCCGTTTCTTCCGAATCTCACTGTATAAGGGCTGGTGTGTACCAGCACTGATAGGCAGATATGCAATACACTTGTGCTGGGCAGATCAATGGTCTCAATTCTATGGTTGCAAGATGCATGAGGTAACTCATCGCTCTGCATTGTGAATGTTTTGTGCATCCAACCATGATACGCATGGCCTCATTCGTTTTGCCATCTAGTCTGTCTGTCTGTGTGTACGGCTGACAGAATTGTCAGAACCTACTCAGTTACAGAAAGGACCAACTTTGGTATAATAAACATAGGTGACGCTACTCGCAGTCTGTCGTAGCCATTATCTTTAACCCACGTAAGGCACACACACAAAACCAGACTCTTGTTTACATTTAAAAACATTTATTGCACCGACATGCTTAAAGCCAAGTTGCAGGCCCACATTTCATCAACTTACATTTAAGAGTTACCGAGTTACCTATTTTTTTTTTTTTAAAGATAGACACGATTTCTGAAATAGACTGTATATGTGAACTAGCTGTGGCGCAGTTAGCCTATGGCCTGACAGGAAATGTTTCCATGTCTATTCTACTGACAGAGTAGGCTGACGTGTGTTATGTATGTCATCTATAGGCTTCTGATTGTTGCCTTTCGCCGATTAATATACTAGCCCAACTCAATCCTGATGGTCGTAGAGCTTTGCGAAATCATTTCTGCAGACATGATGTCATAGAGGTTCTAGAATGTCGATGGTCTAGTTCTCTCGTCTAGAAAGATTCTTTGATAGTTGCATCATCAACACTTGTATATTGTATGAGTACTTTGGGAGAGAGTGACCAGTGTTTAGGTCTGAACAGATCATTACGGTCTGAGGAGAATGGCGCTGCGAAAAGTTATGTGACGTCGATTTGTAATTCAACATTTAATATCATACATTCATCATCATTGTCCACACTGCCGTTGTTCTATCGGCTGCTGAATATGTGGACGAAGTGTTTATGAACATATTTTGAGTGCTTTGATGACAGTTCCTAACGCATCTGACATCAGGTCTTGCATATTGATGTCAAGCAGATAGTGAGTATCTTCTTCAGCGTTCCGAGCCCTTGAGGTGCATTGCTGCAAAAATCACCCGCCGCCATTCATCCCTCTGATTGACCCTTTCTTTCCAGTTGGTAACACCGATTGTTTGCAGGTCTGTCTGGATTGTTTCTTTCCATAGTCTTCTTAGTCTGTTTTGTGGTCATTGTAACTGACTCCGAAAGCATGCTGAGGAAGCTCAGAACAGGTATGCTTCGTGCAGAGTGGCAAGCTTCGCTGCGGAGGACACGGATGAGGAGTATTGTCTGGATTTTTTTCACTGCTAAACGCCGGTGTGTTGGGAAATGAACAGTCGGACAGACTGGTTGGCTCTGCACAAATTGGTGGAATACTGATACATGATAAGGCAGACGTGGTTAGTACCTTGTGGGAGAGCATGTACGGTTCGCATAAGCCGATGAATCACCACAGTCTGGTGAGACTTATGCAGGGTGGGGCGGGGGGGGGGGGGGTTGTTGACGGGAGGTTCTGGCAGATGCTCGAGGCTCAGAGAAAAGGCAAGACGGACGTTTAATCAGAATGCTACTGGCAACAATAGCATCGGAACTTTTCGCTGGCTGCTGAAGAAGGTGACGGAGCGCGTATGGGAATGCCCCGAGTGCTGTGATGTCGCTTCTTAAATTAAATCAAATCAAAATGACATTCTTTCAATATCCCCCAACCATTTCAGTCTATTAGTTCCCGTGCTGCCAGTGATCAGTGGTGATTCAAACAGGTTATGAATTTCGTTATTGCTACTCACTCTTTCATTCACCGCTGTTTGCATCTTTGATAGGTGCAAAGATTCATCGTTAGACTCTGTTTTCAAAAACCTGTGACAAAGCTTTATCTCTTTTAGTTGTGCTCCAAGTTTCAGAGCCATGTAAACGACTGGTCTTATCAGCGATTGATATATTTTGATCATGGTGTTGCCAGACAGATACTGTGACTTTAGCAGATGTTAAAGGGCATAGTATACTTTATTTCCAGATTGCATTCTAGATTCTGTTTTTCTTCTCCAAGTATGTCAGAGCAGTTGAAGTTTTTACCCAAGTACTTAGATGTTTCCGTTCGTTTGATTTGTATGTGGCTTGAGTTTATATATTTTTCTGTCTAGTTATTTTCTTCCATTCTGTCTCATATTGATGGATAACTAGTCCCATTTTCTAAAGCTGATTCTTTTAAGACAATCAGTGTTTTAACAGTAGATGGTGAGCATGACTTACTTTTAAAAGAGAAATCAAGAGCAGGAATGTGTGTGCAAATTTCGACCAAATGTGGCAATCATGAAAATCCGCACACTTGAGCACTGCACCATGAGAGAATGCGCCAACTTGACAACGTCTCTCCTCGCATCCGACAGAGGACACCAGAAGGCCGGACGCGGCCTTGTCCAACTCGCAGTTGCCCAGCAGTTGTTCACTTCAATTTAACGGTCCTTAGCAGACTCTCAACTCAATGCAGTTGCCTTTACATGCTCCACAACATCCGACTCTTTAAGTGCCGCACAATTACATCATTTTTCTTGTGAAAAAAAAAATAGACGTCCCCACGACAATGAGTTCTCAAGGTCAACGACCTTCTAGTGGAGATGATTACAGAATCAATGGACGGATGCCACCCAGCAGCCCGAGCATCGGTACCATGATGCGAGGAATCATGGACTACCACCAATCGCCCTATGACACGGTGCCACAGAACCATCCATATATATCACCAGTTCCATCTACTGGATGTGGGTGTGGCTGCGATGGAGATGACGATGTTTTTGTTTCAGGATACCCAATGCAGTCAACACCGAGGATCAGAACTCCTCAGTATGGCCGAGCCGGTTCGTATTATGAGGACCCAATGACGAACTTATATGGCAGCAACTCGTCGGATACTCCTTCGCTAGGGAGCTACCGAAGACCGTCCACCGTCAAAGCCCCGGTAGAAAGTCCCTGCTGGGAGGCCAACTCAAGAGCTGGATCCAACAAATACGACCATGAGGAGTCGTATGGCTCAATGTCAGGGTATCTAGGAGAAGCTTCATCGTACATTAGTGGCCAGGAAACTCCACCACCGCCAGCCATATTCTTCACAAATGCCCGGAGATCCATGTTGGATGGGTCGTCTAGGAAGATTTAATAGAGGCCAACCAGCTTTTGATTTTGAGAACAGACATTCTATACCACTGGAGGATCCGCGACCGCGTCGCCTGCCATCGCACGTCAGTGGTCAGACACAGAAAGGGTCAAATTTTAAGTGGTCAGTTGATGAAAATGGCAAGCCATCACTGGTGATCCCCTCCTTGGAGGCGGTAGAAAACATGAACCAAGTGCACGACTTGACCAGTGACACCTACATACAACAAGTTCATCAAACAGCAAGACCCGTCTCTGGTCAGGTTCTTCAAAAGCGGCCAGAACAAGATTGGAGCTGTGGGAGAGTTGGCTAAAGACAATTTTGTCAAGGTATGAGTTCCTCTTGAGTGCCAGCCAGTAAATACATGATATGACAGTTGACCAGAAATAGCACACGATTATGTATGAGCCCTGCTTTATCTACGCTTGCAGCTATGCGTGTATGTATGTATGTATGTATGTATTGTAAATGTCTGTGTGTCTGTCGGGCGGTATGTTTGCATGTGTATGTACGTATATAACATAAGCGCTAGAACTTGCAGCTCACGCGCTAGAAGCCCTTACAACCCCCAAGCCTCCCCGTCACAACCATTTCTTTCACATGCATACACACACACATATATCAGCAGTGTTTTCTCTGTGTCAACTCGCCTGAGACTTACGTGTGTGAATTGTTGCTCTTGCTTCTCTTATTCCTCTTGTTTTGTATTGTTCTTTTTGCTTCTCTTATTCCTCTTCTTTGTCTTGTTCGTTTCGCTTCTCTTATTCCTCTTGTTTGTCATGTTCTTTTTGCTTCTCGTATTCCTCTTGTTTGTCTTGTTCTTTTTGCTTCTCGTATTCCTCTTGTTTGTCTTGTTATTTTTGCTTCTCGTATTCCTCTTGTTTGTCTTGTTATTTTTGCTTCTCGTATTCCTCTTGTTTGTCTTTTTCTTTTTGCTTCTCTTATTCCTCTTGTTTGTCTTGTTCTTTTTGCTTCTCGTATTCCTCTTGTTTGTCTTGTTTTTTCTTGTTCTTTTTGCTTCTTATTATTCTTCTCTATGTTTGTCTTGTGCTTTTTGCTTCTCTTTTCCTCTTGTTTGTCTTTTTTTAGCTTCTCTTATTCCTCTTGTTCTTGTTCTTTGCTTCTCTTTTTCTTCTTGTTTGTCTTGTTCTTTTTTTGCTTCTCCTATTCCTCTTGTTTGTCTTTTTTCCTCGTGTTCCTCTTGTCTTCTTTTTTTTCTTGTTTCTTCTTGCCTGTTCTTCGTTCTTCTTTTGCTCATTTTGTTCCTCTTGTTTTTGTCCCTCTTGTTCTTCTTGCTACTTTTTTTCTTCTTGTTCATCTTGTTATTTTTATCCCTCCTATTCTTCTTGTCCATCTTGTTCTTCTTGTCCATCTTGTTTTTCTTGTCCAGCTTTTTCTTCTTGTCCATCTTGTTGTTTTTGTCCATCTTGTTCTTCTTGTCCAGCTTTTTCTTCTTGTCCATCTTGTTCTTCTTGTCCATCTTGTTCTTCAAGTCCATCTTGTTCTTCTCGTCCATCTTTTTCCTTTTGTCCATCTTCTTCTTCTTGTCCATGTTGTTCTTCTTGTCCATTTTGTTCTTTTTGTCCATCTTGTTCTTTTTGTCCATCTCGTCCATCTTGTTCTTTTTGTCCATCTTTTTCTTTTTGTCCATCTTGTTCTTCTTGTCCATCTTGTTCTTCTTGTCCATGTTCTTCTTCTTGTCTATGTTGTTCTTCTTGTCCATTTTGTTCTTTTTGTCTATCTTGTTCTTTTTGTCCATCTCGTCCGTCTTGTTCTTCTTGTCCATCTCGTTCATCTTGTCCATCTTGTCCATCTTGTTCTTCTTGTCCATCTCGTTCTTCTTGTCCATCTTGTTCTTTTAGTCCATCTTGTTCTTCAAGTGCATCTTGTTCTTCTCGTCCATGCTGTTTTTCTTGTCTATATTGTTCTTCGTGTCTATCTTGTTCTTCATGTTCATCTTGTTCTTCTTGTTCATCTTGTTCTTTTTGATTATCTTTTTCATCTTGTCCATCTTGTTCTTTATGTCCATCTTGTTCTTCTTGTCCATCTTGTTCTTCTAGTCCATCTTGTTCTTCTTGTGCATCTTGTTCTTCTTGTCCATCTTGTTCTTCTTGTCTATCTTGTTTTTTTGTTTTGTTCCTCTTATTCTTCTTGTTTCATATATTTTTCTTTCTTTCCCTCTTTCTCTTGTTCCACTTTTTGTTATATTCCTCTTGTTTGTCTTGTTCCTTTTGTTGTTGTAATTATTTATCGTATTCTTTGTCCTCCTCCACCTTCACGTCTTCCTATGCTTCTGTTTCTGTACTTTTCTTCTTTCTTCTTCTCTCCCTAAGTATATGTATATACAAATAGACAATGTATGTGTTTGTTATAAACAAACAGACAATGTGTGTGTATGTCATAAACAAACAGACAATATGTGTGTATGTCATAAACAAACAGACAATGTGTGTATATATCATAAACAAACAAACAATGTGAGAATATGTTATAAACAAACAGACAATGTGTGTGTATGGTATAAAGAAACAGACAATGTGTGTGTATGGTATAAAGAAACAGACAATGTGTGTGTATGGTATAAAGAAACAGACAATGTGTGTGTATGGTATAAAGAAACAGACAATGTGTGTGTATGGTATAAAGAAACAGACAATGTGTGTGTATGGTATAAAGAAACAGACAATGTGTGTGTATGGTATAAAGAAACAGACAATGTGTGTGTATGTTATAAACAAACAGACAATGTGTGTGTATGTTATAAACAAACAGACAATGTGTGTGTATGGTATAAACAAACAGACAATGTGTGTGTATGGTATAAACAAACAGACAATGTGTGTGTATGGTATAAAGAAACAGACAATGTGTGTGTATGGTATAAACAAACAGACAATGTGTGTGTATGTTATAAACAAACAGACAATGTGTGTGTATGGTATAAAGAAACAGACAATGTGTGTGTATGTTATAAACAAACAGACAATGTGTGTGTATGTTATAAACAAACAGACAATGTGTGTGTATGTTATAAACAAACAGACAATGTGTGTGTATGTTATAAACAAACAGACAATGTGTGTGTGTATGGTATAAAGAAACAGACAATGTGTGTGTATGTTATAAACAAACAGACAATGTGTGTGTATGTTATAAACAAACAGACAATGTGTGTGTATGTTATAAACAAACAGACAATGTGTGTGTATGTTATAAACAAACAGACAATGTGTGTGTGTATGTTATAAACAAACAGACAATGTGTGTGTATGTTATAAACAAACAGACAATGTGTGTGTGTATGTTATAAACAAACAGACAATGTGTGTGTATGTTATAAACAAACAGACAATGTGTGTGTGTATGTTATAAACAAACAGACAATGTGTGTGTGTATGTTATAAACAAACAGACAATGTGTGTGTATGTTATAAACAAACAGACAATGTGTGTGTATGTATGGTATAAAGAAAACAGACAACAATGTGTGTGTGTATGTTATAAACAAACAGACAATGTGTGTGTGTATGTTATAAACAAACAGACAATGTGTGTGTGTATGTTATAAACAAACAGACAATGTGTGTGTGTATGTTATAAACAAACAGACAATGTGTGTGTATGTTATAAACAAACAGACAATGTGTGTGTGTATGTTATAAACAAACAGACAAACAGTGTGTGTGTGTATGTTATAAACAAACAGACAATGTGTGTGTGTATGTTATAAACAAACAGACAATGTGTGTGTATGTTATAAACAAACAGACAATGTGTGTGTGTATGTTATAAACAAACAGACAATGTGTGTGTATGTTATAAACAAACAGACAATGTGTGTGTGTATGTTATAAACAAACAGACAATGTGTGTGTGTGTGTGTGTGTATAAAACAAACAGACAATGTGTGTGTATGGTATAAACAAACAGACAATGTGTGTGTGTATGTTAAAACAGACAGACAATGTGTGTGTATGTTATAAACAAACAGACAATGTGTGTGTGTATGTTATAAACAAACAGACAATGTGTGTGTATGTTATAAACAAACAGACAATGTGTGTGTATGTTATAAACAAACAGACAATGTGTGTGTGTATGTTATAAACAAACAGACAATGTGTGTGTATGTTATAAACAAACAGACAATGTGTGTGTGTATGTTATAAACAAACAGACAATGTATGAAGCAGAAGTAATGTCTGCCGGTTTCTGTTCACGTGTGTCCTTGTTTAACAGCCACTTCCTACAAACTAATGACGTCATGGAGTCCTACATCTGATTCTCACATTTTCGTATAATTGACAATCTGATTGAATTTCATATTCAGGCATTCTTCAGTTTCTCATCAAACGTCATCATCGCCACAGCTTCACCTTCCTGGGAAGGCTAGCCCGTTCAACAAATGCCTGCAGAAGTCGAAAGTGTCTGAAAAAAGGTGTAAATATCGCAGCCATGCTGCGAAAGTACACAACACGATACGTCTTTGGATGAACGAGGAAAGAAGAGGAAGATTGGACTTTCGGTTATAATATCATTTCGGTAAAGTAAGTCTGAGGCCCAAACCCATGGTCTAAAGGTGACCTGTCCCAGAAATGGACCCTGTCCGAGGCCTTGCAGGCCTATATTGGGTTTAGAGGTCTAGACCTATATTTTATAGACCAAACAGCACTTGGTTGGTCATGTGGATCAGCATCACGCCGGTCGCCTTTTCTTCCTAGGACTATACCTGATACACACTTAAGGCTAGGTCGAGCTTGGAGCCAAAGTCGTTTTAAAAAAATCAAAAAAAAAAAAATGTCCCGCACTCGTCCAGAACCGAACCCACGACCTTCTATCCGCAGGCGAGTGTCTAGCCGTTTGACCACAGCGACTCCTAAATGTTAAACTGAATGATCCCTAACTTGTATATGTACCTACTGTTTTCCAACTAGGCCGCCGAACTGATTTGAGGGTCTAACAAGCCGTTTGGAGCTGTACACTGCGCCACTGAAAAAAAGACCTATGTGCTAAGCCAAACATCAACACATTTCCGTTCTTCAAGATGTACTCCAAGGGCCACCTCCTCAGCCACGTCAAAGGCTTCACTGACAAGAATAGTGGACGGTGTCAAGAAATACGCGGATATACTGGAAAACATCAAGTGACCATACTCACAACCTCCTGGCCAACGTCATGTCCAGCGACTACTGCCCGTTTTACAACTGACATCCAACTGTCCTGCCCGTGTTACTGACATCCAACTGTCCTGCCCGTGTTACTGACATCAAACTGTCCTGCCCGTGTTACTGACATCAAACTGTCCTGCCCGTGTTACTGACATCAAACTGTCCTGCCCGTGTTACTGACATCAAACTGTCCTGTGTTACTGACATCTGACTGCCAACACTTGGACTCTGAAATGACACTGTCGGATCACTTACGGCACGACTGTCAGAACTCTGTGTCAGAGAAATATGCAGCATGTTCAACATTTAAAACTCGGACAAACGCAGCCCAAAAATAAATGTGTAGCTACTTCTCAACCAGATCTGAACCTTTAATCATTTGCAACTACCTGTATCTGATCTATTAAACCTAAAACTCAACCCACGTCTGTCTCCGAGTAGTATTGATAGTGTTTATATTTACGTATTTACGTGTTGCTTTTGCTGTGTTGGTGTTGGGAATAAAAGTTCATTTTATATAAATATATATATATATATCATGTGACGAAACTTGCATCCGATGCAGCTAGGTATTTTGGGCAAATGCACCCCACCCCCTTTTTTTTTGTTCAGCCTGAGACAACTTTAATCTAAACGAAGACATCGTTTGCAAAGTATTTTTTTAATTCTACTCAGTGTATAAGTGCCATACATAGCCAGTCACAACAAACTCATCATCATTGTAATGGGGGATATTTTCGACCCAGTTTAGGATGGTTGGGGGGAAGGCCCAAAGCTGACCGAAAACACCGAGATAGTCCAGATACTTGGATTAAACGAGAATCTGGAGATAGGTGACTAACCACAAGTTATCGCGGGGACCACGGTGATGCGACCCAAGGTCGCCACGGGAAAAGTAAAGGACCACCACGTGTTGTCACGTGAAAGGAACCCGTGGTATAAGTCAGACTTGACTCTGGTCAAGTTTTGTTTTGTGTCGACCTGTTGGAGCGAGAGGACGAGCGACTGAATGTGCGAATGTCTACGTGAGTGCCTGAGGAGAAAGGAGACCTGCCGACGAAGTGTTAAGCTGAGATCGACCATGCCAGCGTGTGAGATGTCCAAACGTCAGTGTTGAATCCATGGGACCCATTGTTGCTTGAATGCCTGCAGAAGACTGTTCGTTAAAGGCTGCGTGAGTTTGTGTACGAAAGCGGTTCAATTAGACATCGACTGGACTATTCTGTTTGTCGTAAGTTTTAATACGTCAATAAAGTCATGTCTCGTAAGCTCACATCGGTGTCGGCTTGTGCCAGTTGTGTAACGTAAAGCGTGTCCGAATATCATCCACCACACACGCATGAACACTGCCTAGACAGCGAGAACCACATACAAACCACTTATTACAATCATCATATAGCAGGTCCTTTGCAGAACGTCGCTCTCATCACACTAGGCCTGAAAGAAACTCGGTCTCTAGCCAGTTCTCCCGCCTCATCGACTTTCACACTCAAGGAGTCACTTATATCCTGTGCCCATCTTCATGTCGGTCGGCCCCTGCCACTCCTTCTTGGTACCATGCCTTCTGCTATAATTTTTTCCAATCCGTCGTGGCTCTTGATATGACCAAAATATTTCAGCTTTCGAGAAAGGATGCTGTTTATTAGCCAATCTTCCTTGATGTTCAGATCTTCTGAGATGTCAATATTTATCAGCTTCTTTGTCCAAAATATTCTGAGAATCTTTCTATAGCATTTCTGCTCAAAAGCCCCATGTTATATATATATATATATATATATATACATATATATATATATATATATATATATATATATATATATATATATATATATATATATATATATATATATATATATATATATATATATATATATTTATATATATATATATATATATATATATATATATATATATATATATATATATATATAATGTGATGAAATTAACATCTGATCCAGCTAAGTATTCTGGGCATCTGTACCCTTCCCCAAAGTATTATTTAATTTCTACTCAGCGTTACACGTGCCATACATGGCCACTCACAACAACCTAGCAAAGAAAATTATAAACCATGACAAGTTTAGCAGAGTTAAGTCAAGAATTGACATCACTGCACATGCATTCCCATATTCTCTCCGTCCCTACCTTTAGCAGCCAGCGCAGAGTTCTAATACAAATGGTACCATGCGTTATCTGGTTATATTTTGCGTCTTGTCTCTCCTCTGAGTGTAGTGTGTCGTCCAGACTCTCTGGTTACACCAGGGGGGATCAGTCTCTCAAGGCCATTATAATCTAGTATCTCTTTTGAATTAGTAACTTGTTCCTAAGGGCCTTGTCCACATCCGCCTTGTTATGTATCAGTTACAACCCAATGGTGCAGATCAAGCCAATCTGTCTGCTTGGTCATTCCCCACGACACCGGCATTCTTGGGAAAAAAGATGCAAAGTATGCTCACTACCTGTAATCTACCTAATGAAGCTTGTCATAAAAGTACTATATCTAAGAAACACTGCAGGATTCATCAGAAAAGGTAGTCACAAAAGAAACTAGTTGGTGTGGAGCCAGTTGTAAATTATATGCAAAGATATTAAATAAGATTAGCGATGCAACACCATACAGCTTGAGAGGGAAGAGACCAAGAGCACGAGGTAGACCTACAACAAGATGGAAAGATAACATAATCTCTACAACAGCACGATGTTTCTGTGGTGGAGGCGGCCAGAAAAGCAAGGAGCAAACCGATTACATTGCCTGGACAACCACAGTGGCAGGAGAAGAAGTAAGTAAAAGTCATGATGAAATAATGAAATAAACAGAAACAAACCTTGTAAGAGTGCTCGATTGTACCCGTAGACAACGAGACAGGAGCTTCAGCTATCCTGTCTGGTTGTCTTTCTTTCTTTTGTCTATAGCTGCATATGCTTCAATGCGTCGCAGTTCCTCAGACGATCGACAGCCGAGCCAGGGCGCGCTCAGTCGCTTAATATGTCGTGATGTTATGCAGTTTCAAGGTGTCAGTGCCTCCTTCAATCTATATTTTTCTAGGTCTTCCCCTGTCTCTTGATGTTTCGATTTTCAGATGCTATGCTCTTGCTGCTGGCATCTTTGGTTTCATTCTCATTAGATGGCCAAACCACTTTGTTCGGGATATCTGGGTGTTTTATAATTGAAGCAAGTTGATACGTGACATTGTTAGCTTGCTGGATTCTCGTTTCTATCTCTGTCATTTTTACCACTGTGTGTAAAGACGCTTCCCAATTATGAACATTTTTGCACTTCTTTCAGACTTTGATCTTTCATCTATATCTCAATGGTTTGTTGCTCTCTGCTTATTTTCATGACCCGTGTTTCTTTTTTTTATATTGATCTTCATGTGGTGTTTAAGACAACAGTCTTGTTTATGTGGTCCTGCAGCTGTTTACTTCCACTGTGGAATATGCAATAACCGTCGGCAAAGAGCAGCTCATGGAAGTCCCTCTGTTCATTGACATCTCGTAGAGTTGTGTCTATTTTATAAATATTGTCTAGGAATATCATAAAAAGTAAAGGTTATAGAACACACCTTGCCGAATTACTTATTTTTTTGGAACCCAACAATCCGTACGGGAGACCAAGGTTCGAATCCACAGGACAATTTTTTTTTTTTTACCTAGGGTGCAAAAAAAAAAAAAAAATCCTCACCTGCAATGTGGTGGTGACAGCACTAGCCATATGGCCCTTAATACTGAAAAAAAGTATAGGTGTGTAGGTAAACCAGTTAATAATTAAATTTGAACATTTCACATACTTATGATTTCATTTCAAACTTTCCGATTGCATGGTTACGCTGCATTTTCATATATTTCCATTTATTTTCATTTAGATTTAATAATTTCACCTGCGTTGGAATATTAAGCTGTGGTGTTTACCATAGCGTTTATTTCCTAATTATGATGTATTTTTTTTTTTTTAAATTATAGCAGAAGGCACGGTACCAGGAAGGAGGGGCAGGGGCCGACCGACACGAAGATGGGCACAGGACAAAAGTGACTCCTTGAGTGTGAAAGTTCATGAGGCGGGAGAACTGGCGAGAGACCGAGTTTCTTACAGACAGACTGTGATGAGAGAGACGTTCTGCAAAGGACCTGCTACATGATGATGATGATGGTGTATTTTTCCTGTGTTCATTGCTTTTCACTAGTTTTTTTTCCCCCCTCCTAATTCGATGAGGGAAAGAGTAGTGGGTGATTTGGGGGTGGGGGGGGGGGGGGCAAACAGTTAACTGAGAGATTTTACAGTCATAGTAACTGCCTTGCCGGCTATCCTCTGAAAGACGGGCAGGAAAGATGGCGGCTGCAAAATATCCTTTCGAGACCCAGTCACGTGTCAATTGCGCACTAGCGGTCACGAGCACATCGCGGGAAAACTAGGATTATTGTCTGTTGACAAATTCGAGAAACGGAACAAACCGCCCAGTTAAACTCGTCGCCGAGAGTCCATCCCTAGCTACGGGCGGCGCGGATGGGGCTAAACTAGATGGCTGGGTCTAAGCTACATGGCCGGGACCCACGAGCAGCAGCTTCCGCATCTCCTGCTGCTTTGCTCGTGAGTCCTAGCCATCTAGTTTAGCCATAATCCAGGCCGCGTAAGCGGCGTGGGTGCCACTCTCGGCGGTGGCGGTAGTCGTCGGAAAAGCGCAAATTAAGTCGCCGGAAGTGCGCAATTGACACGTGACTGAGGCCCTGTTTTTTGGCCGGCATCTTTTGTGCTCGTTATTTGGAGGATAGCCGGTTTGTGGATGCTACTAAAGAGATAGCTGCGTTACCAATGTGGTACAAGCCGCGCTTTGCACCGAATGTACTTAGCCGAGTTTCAATGGCGTAACAGCCACAAACAGCAGATTTTCGGGCTCTATTTACAACTTCTGTGCCATAATTTCCAGATATAGAGGCATAAGATTACCGGTGAGTAGTCGATTTGATATAACATTTTTTTTTTTTTTTCGTCCATTAGTTTTGACAACAATTTTTGAATGTTTACAACACCTGACACGAAGACTATCTCTATATCTGAGCAGACAATGATTGTCACTGTAACTATATTAGACACGTGCGATTTCTATTTACAGCTAGTTATATATAAGTGCCGTACACTAAGATTTGTCATTCACTCATCGGCCTTGAATCGCACTCTCTTGTTACCGCTTCACGTCTCAGAGGCATTGCATTATCTATGTGGGAACTTTGATGAATCCGTTCTTTCTCTGAAGCAGGGAGTGAACATAGACTCTCGCTGACATTCAGCAAACAGTTAGTTAGTGGACAGATTATTCACATTGCACATCGAACTTTTGAGTCCACAAGTCCTTTGTTGTCCCTCCCAAGTAAATCTCACAGCGTTGAGCGGCTGGCAATACCAGTTCTGTTTTAGTTTCTTTTCCTTTTTTGGCTTCTTGCATAGTGCTTTTGTTTTTTTAAAGCCACACACCGTTTAACGTGTTTTTCATGTAGTATTATGGTAATATCTGATGTGACATTGAACATGATCTTTAAAGGAACATTGAATATCTGCAGTCTGATCAGTTCGTTAGTTAGTTGGGTTATCATCATTGCACTCCGGACATGTCCATAGGTGCTCAGATCCTCCCCTCAGTATGAACCCCAACGTCTGATGGCTAATAGTACCAGTTCTTTGTTGATTAACAAGTCTTCTGACGTGTCTGGTGTGCGTCTCGCTTTTTTTGCTATTCCGATCTTAATTCCCAAGTCTGCCATTCTGGCGAGTGATGTGGATTCACTGCCACCAAAGTCCTCTATCCTTCCCATTTTTCTGAGGGCATTGATAATGTCAGCTTGATCGGTAGGCTGACCGCCGGTGGTGATAGCGAATCCAGCCAAACTGTCAGCTCTTTCATTTCCATCAATGCCTGCGTTTTCCCAGGAACAAACATAGAGTTTACTTTACGCATAGTGGACCTCTGTAATGATTCAAGCCATTGTCTTCGCACCGAACCTGCCTGAACCCTCCGGGTCATACTCATTTAATATCTGCCGTCTGGTCATTTTTGCAGATTAAGTGTTGGCGTGGTTCTCGCCCTCCACAGTAGCTGTGTGTCTCTGTTTGCTCAATCCTGGGCACGCCTAAATATTATTTGACAGCAAGAGAGGGGGAGCAGCAAAATGTGACCTATCTGAGAGAAAAACGTTGAGCAATTTAGCATCATGAGATAAAGCCACATGTGTATCAGACATGACGCACAGTGTACAAGACAGAAGGCTGTGGACCTGTTAAACGACTAACGGCAAGGACATAGACTGAAAAGAACCAGGTCCTATTCTAATCTGATTTCGGTTTCGTACGCTCAGGTCAGATCGTCTGGTGAGCTGTCTCTAGGATTACGAATGATCATACCAGTCACATATCTCTCATGGTTCCCCGTAGCTTGCTTCAAGAACTTTACCGTTGGTGCCAGATTTATCTTCAGGTTTCATTCACACAATCCACTCAGGATGAAGTGGAAACAAACGCAAGCACCGAAGAGCACGGCAACAAACGCAGGCAGTCCGCGTCACTCCGTCACGGAAATGCACACTGCACAAACAGCTAACGGGCATGTCCTTTGATGGACAACGGCCTCTGTCTCTCCTTCTACGGCAGTCCCATTCACAACAATCTAAAGAAATGCTCATCTAGACTGCTGAAAAGAAAGACAGACGTGCGGAAACAATATCTTATTTAATCAGACTTCAGAATCAAATAAACAACATGAGATCTGAAAACAAGAAACGATCTGTCAAAATGTCCAGTGTCCTGGGAACAAGCTTGCCGCCCTCACGAATCTACCACAAACAGGAGGCAGAAGTTCGACCAAAATCTCCGGCGGAGACGGTTGCTGCTGACATAAACTACACCAACAGCAAACCAGTTCATCCCTCGTCATCGTCACCTGCAGGAGACAATATAGCTGTAGAAAGCGCTGTTGTGGAACCTTTGGCGCCAGAAATTGTTCTTTCCAAAGGAGACGATTTGACGGTTGAGGAACCAATCGCAGTCTCACCTGTGGTTGAAGATACTCCATGTGTTGAGCTGACCGTTCCTGCAGCTGCGGAACTTAACAGCGTGGACGACAATGCTGAAACGGTTTCTACACCTCTTCCCCTGCCAGAAAAAACAAAGAAAATTCCATTTTTGAGCCCGATCAAGCCAACAATTCCACATCTGAGAACGTATAAACAGTTGTCTGTAGCTCCTAGTTGTCTGTAGCTCCTCAAACGCAGATTGAAGCAGAAGAACTGCCTAGAGGGCTATATGTTCCGCCTGCCTCCTCCCCTTACCCTACTCTTGACTTAGACCAGGAAACAGACACTGCTGTTGAATCAGTCAAGTCAGAACCGGAGTCTGAAATCTACCCCAACCCGTTCAAATCTTCGTGCAGCGTGCTGCGGCTGAGCGGGGGGCTGTTCGAGGAGTTCTTGAAACAGATGGATGTGGTTCTGGTGATGTTCTACAAGGGTGCCCTCGGTCAGAAAGGAACTGGAGAGAGCTGGTCTAAGGAGCAGTTCGTCAAGGTAACCACCGGCTCAGAAGTATGAATGGAGGGGATGGGCGGCACACCAGCAGTTTCTCTCTTTCTCTCTCTCTCTCTTTCGCTCTCACTCTCTCTCTCCTCTCTGTGGGTCTCTGGTCTCATCTATTGTTTGTGTTTTTACTTTTCACACACTTTTACTGCATGTTCTAGGCGCCAAACATTGTTGCAA
Source organism: Candidula unifasciata (assembly GCA_905116865.2). Taxonomy (NCBI): domain Eukaryota; kingdom Metazoa; phylum Mollusca; class Gastropoda; order Stylommatophora; family Geomitridae; genus Candidula; species Candidula unifasciata. The sequence goes on along the minus strand of CAJHNH020000880.1, from coordinate 87,134 downwards.
CCACAAAACTCACATTTGTTGACACACCTTTACTACAACAACAACTACTACTACTACTACTACTACTACTACTACTACTACTACTACTACTACTACTACTACTACTACTACTACTACTACTACTACTACTACTAATACTCCTACTGCTGCTGCTGCTACTATTACTACTACTACTACTACTACTACTACTACTACTACTACTACTACTACAACTACTGCTGCTACTGTTACAACAACAACAACAACAACAACTACTACTACTACTATTACAACTACTACTACTACTACTACAACTACTACTACAACTACTACTACTACAGCTACTACTACTACTTCCAAATTACCAAATAATATCACTACAGCAACAATAATAATAACACCAACAAGAACTACTGGAACTAGTAACGAACTTAGGCTCGGCTCCTCCAAGCTACACACTAGCTGACCTGTCAACGATGATTGGTGAGTCTGGTCTATGCTAGAGAGGTGTAGAGTGCACTCTCTTGTGGGAACTACGTTCAGTGTATGGGGTAGGGTGGTTGGGGTAAGGGCCAGTTGTACATGTTATGGTTAAAATCAGCTCACATTATGTAATGTAGAACACGCGTTGTCACTGGTAAGACCGTCGGGACAATACACCGTCGCACCAACCTGGCATCCCTGCAACCTAAACTTACGCGTCTGAAAGGCTAACACGCAGGAATAAACTCCCTATCACAGTGTCCTGGCCCGGTTTCGCCAGTTGTTTGTAGCTGGGCAGAGCTGG
>CAJHNH020000880.1:27500-83748 GCA_905116865.2 Candidula unifasciata | reverse complement strand
CTGTGACTTGCTCCACGACCCTCTAAACCTATCAATTTTGCTTTTGACTTGCTCCACTAAACCCTTTAAAACCACCTACACTTGCCTTTTAATTGCTCCACAAATTTTCTCAAACTCCCTACATTTGCCGTTGACTTCTCCCTAGAACCTCAAACCCTCCCACATCTCCCTTTAATACCCTCCTAAACCCTTAAAACTTACCTAACTTCCCGTTAACTTGCCCACTAAAACCCTTTTAAACCCCTACCTACATTTTCCCTTTTGACTTGCTCCACTAAACCCTCTAAACACCCACACTTTCCCTGTTAACTTGCTCCATAGACCTCAAAACCTACCTCACTTTGCCTTTAACTCGACCCAATGTTTAAAGCCCTGCCACTTTTCCAATAAACTGGAGTATAAATAGTCAACGTTATTGTATTAATTTATGATTCAGCCCATGAATTTTGGAGCTCTGTATCCTTTGCGGGTCAGAGAGACCAACGGGGCAAACCCCGCCTAGCGACACGGGCGCTCGATTAACTACTTTTATTAGACTGAGAGTTCTCGTTCCTTAAACTTTAAGCAGACGTTTCTTCCCTCGCTGGAAATTTTGGCAGCAGAATCTTCAGATGATTCGTCAAATCTGTTTTTAATTTTTAAGAAATATATGCTAGCGCAGTTTTGAATGCCTGTCTATTAATTGCAGATGGATTCCTGTCCTGTGTAAGATGGAATGGCTCATTGTGAAGACTGTTGTGCTCTGTTTGTTCCGGAAGTTGGAACATAGCTTTCAAATCGAGGAGGAATAGACGGAGCGAGTGTCACACCATTGAGTCATTGCCTCGATGCTATCGGCAGGTGTGCATCGAGATGGGCTGTGTCCACAGCTGTGTGTCCTGTCAATATTTGTTACATCAACATCAAAACATTTCTGATATCTGCCGACAAATGTTACAGCCATACACCTTAGGGAGTAGTCGTTACAGTCGTATGTTAACATCACCTTCAAGTACCAACATTGTCACACGAACATCACACAGTGAAACCATCTGGAAACATGTCATTCAGAGCAAGGGGATATCAACAGTGCTGAGCCACAACATCAGTCAAACGTCGGCTGTAAATTTGTTGTTCTAAAACGTGATCAATCATAACAATGTATCATGTAAATTACACAAACAAAGAAAGTACACGCGCAGGCTTCTATGTGTGTGTTCCCGTGTACACTAAATTGGATATGTTTAAGTGTGTCTGTGTGTGTGTGTGTCCTTGGTGATCTGGCTGCCACGCACATACATTAGCCACCACTGCAACTAACTAGAAACGACACAACTTAGCTGTGAAACTGAAAGATAAGACAATCAGCCTAAGTAACAGATGAGTGAGCGCAAAGAAAAGCACTGCCGTGTCAATGCGGCGTGAAACAAACGTTGGGACAATCAAATGATGGTAATAAAATGATGTTTCTAATTTACTGACGAGATTAAAGTTTTCTTTGCGTTCTATGCTCGTGAACCTATGTGGCCATGTTGTTCAGACTGCTGTAGTGACGTTCTTGCGATCTGGGTTGAGACGAGGCAAAAAATTAGACATGCTGAAAAAGATGTTTCTGCTGTAATGTAAAGGACCCTATTTTACGTCTTCCCGCCTATTGGGCACAGAGGGCTAGATCTAAATTATAGAGACTAGTCGGCACTTCGAGGGTGATGTAGTCTGCCAGCCATCTTTACTGTCCAGGATTTTACCTGATATCCATTTATGGGTGGGTCGAAATAGGAACCAGAGTAATTGTGGACCAAAGTCCGGCTCCAACAGGATCTGAACCCACGATCTTCAGGGGCGCAGGCGAGCGTGTAGTCGCCAGACCACTACGACTCTCATTCACCGAGTGCAAGAATGCATAGAAGGTCAGGGAATGATAGAGGAAAAGTGACCATCGGTTACAAACACAGACTCTCCTGTGAGAGACCCGGGTTCCAGCCCCCGGAATGTGATAGACGTTTTTCGTCCACGTCAAAACTAAACATGCTAACCTGCACAGTGCGTGGCGACAACACTAGCAATGAGACCTTACATCCTCAGGCTGTCGATCACCCAGTTCTGTACTGCCATGAAAGCGCTAAGCACAGACAGTCATTGATGTGATTCGGATTCTTGAGGACTTGTGAGAATGGAGGTGAAATGAGTTGGAAAGAAAATGATAAACCATAGTTTGCTCTTTGTGGGTGTTATGTATGTGTAATACGTTGGGTGAGGATTAATGGCTGTTGAAAACATGTGAAACCATAATTTTACAGGGACTCAGTCAAATGGTTCTTGCCAGACAATATCATTGATGTGATTCTGGGGTTTGTGTGAGAAGGAAAAACATGACAGACTGCTCTTATTGGCATGGCACATACATTGGATGTTGTCCAGGGACGTTTCGCTTTATGTTTGCAGGTAACATGAACATTACTGGGAAGTTGTCTTCTGACCATAACATCAGGATGTCGTCTTCTGACCATAACATCAGGATTTTTTCTTCTGATCTTAATACATCCAGTTGTTGTCGTCTGATCACAATATCCGTGTCTTTTGATTCAAACACCCTGATGTTGTCTTTTGACTGAAACAACCCAATGTCGTCTTCTGATTCAAACACCTTGATTTTGTTTTCTGATTCTAACATCCTGATGTTGTCTTCTTATTCTTACAGTCCGATGTTGTCTTCCTATTCTCACATACCGATTGTGTCTTCTGATTCTAACACCCCTAGGTTTTCTTCTTATTTAAACACCCTAATGTTGTTTTCTGATTCTAACACCTCGACTTTATCTTCTGATACTAACACCCCGATGTTGTCTTCTGACTCAAACACCCCGATGTTGTCTTCTGACTCAAACACCCCGATGTTGTCTTCTGACTCAAACACCCCGATGTTGTCTTCTGACTCAAACACCCCGATGTTGTCTTCTGACTCAATCACCCCTAGGTTGTCTTCTGACTCAAACAAACCCCGCACTGTTGTCTTGGTTGACTCAAATCACCCCGATAGGTGTTGTCTTCTGACTCAAACCACCTTTTTTTAGGTTGTCTTCTGACTCAATCACCCCTAGGGTGTCATTTTACTCAAACACCCCTAGGTTGTCTTCCGACTTAAACACCCCAAGTTGTCTTTTTACTCAAACACCCCGATGTTGGCTTTTGATTCTAACATCCCTAGGTTGTCTTCCGATTATCCTACCATTCGCATGTTGTCTTTTCACTGTAGTTGACCTTAGGCAGAACATTCTGTGATCTTGTACGGTGTTTATCTTCTCCGGTTGACATGTCTCCCAGCATTGTGTTAGTCTCCTGCCATTCCGCATTCCGTTTCCTTTCAGTCGGTACCATCAATCACTTCTGAACGCGTCACAAAAGATGTCAGTTTGTTATGCAGACCCTTGTGGCGAACTTCTGCCAGATTTAGCAACCATTTGTGTACCAGTACTGCCACCTAACACATTTTTGCAATGTAGCACTAATGCTTGTATAGAGGAACCTAGATGGAAATTAGCCATTTGTTTCTCGGAATATCTTGCCGACAGTCATTGGGACACTTCTAGTTTAGTCTCCATTGTCATGTGTTATTTATAATAATAATGGCAAACTACTGGACGTAAATTTGCCTAGAAAAACCACACAACAGCCAGTGGCTGTTAGTGTTGGTTCTGCAACGTCCTGTAAAGGATTCGCAACTAACCAGTTAGAAAAAATTAGTGTGGATTGTCGGTTAGATCCCCTGGTGACTCTCCGTTGCACTATTTGTTTCAGACCGTGTTAGTCTAAGTGTGCCTTGGCACGGGTTTTACTCTCCCCTAAACTGGTGTGACTACACCTAGGTTGTCGTGCATCAACTTACCCTCTAGTGGCTCACAACCTGCCAGCCTGTCTGTCTGTTCGTTTCCCAACACAGCTGCATTACCTGGAGAAAATTTCCAGCTGATACCAATTGCCCTGGTGTTCCAAAGCGATATGTGCCACTCTGCAGGGAGAATACCGGTCTCCACATGTCTCGGTTTGCTCTGTGATTCAATCACAATCACAACATATATGGGCAGCTGATTCTCAGGCTAACAGAAGGCTGAGGTAACCGCCTCTACCTCCATTCTCTAACCAGACATTGTTATATATCATATCCAAGGCTCTGCTGCACTAGGCGGCGTCTATTCGCTGTTGCAATAAATCCCCATGCACTTCTTTCGCTTCTCATCACATATTGGTCGCTTATAGATAAATCACATCACTTAGGCCGGAATAGTCATTTGGAGTATACTGTGTACACACTGCATCTATTTCACATCCGTCAAGAGAAGCTAGCAGTAGCCCTGCATCCCTTGTCAACAGCCAGCAAAGTCTCCCTACTGATGGAACTCGTCTACTGTGAGACGGTGTAGTGTATATAGTTAGTTAGTTAGTTAGTTAGTTAGTTAGTTAGTTAGTTAGTTAGTTAGTTAGTTAGTTAGTTAGTTAGTTAGTTAGTTAGTTAGTTAGTTAGTTAGTTAGTTAGTTAGTTAGTTAGTTAGTTAGTTAGTTAGTTAGCTGAGTTAGTGTATATAGTTGTGCTATGTCAGTGCAGGATAATCCCCGACAGTTTTGGCAGCCTTGTCCACCCTGCCCTCACAATGTTTTGATCGCGGCTGCCCACTATCCGAGAAGACAGAATCACGTCAGCAGGAGACTGCGAATGTGTAGAGAGCTACCTCGATTAAAATTTGTCAGCAGATACCGAATCTGACAGTCGATTTTTCTGTTGTATGTGTGAGGAGAGCAATCAACATATATGGGTAATTTAATGACCATGAGCACATATTTATTCCAGCTGTGGCACCTGGACGTTTGGTAACAATCAGGTGAAAGAGAGACTCGATCCCACACTTCATACAGGTTTAGAATTAGCCTCCGCGACCACACACAGCTTTGGGGGGAAGGGGGGGGGGGGCTAAGAGACCAACAGATGACATTCTTGTGTATGGCGCACAATTGATTAAGCACTTGACAAGTGATCGTAAAAGAAAAAGTACACCATCAGACAAAAGGAATTGAAGAAACAATTGAGAAATAGAATTGTTGCTACAGCTGGATGGACCGCAGACAAAAAAAAAAATAGATATGCTGGGCAACTAACATAGACGTATAATAGGTCATTTGTGGCTGAGGGACTATTTGGTGTTTTCCTCTCCTATGGCCAGGCTGGTTCCCCTGGTGATCCACATTTTTGTGTGAAGTCGGTAAACATTAACCGGAAGTACTTTGACGTGATACAAGTGACGTATCACTTCTTGCACTCTTCTTGGGACTTTTCCTACAGCCGCTTCAGACCAGCACTAAAACAACAGCCCCCAGTCCTGAACTCCCTTCTCCACCCACCTGCCCCAGCAGATCTACTTCCAGCGGTCTCTCTGTAAGCCATGGCCGACTCGTATCGTACGTCCAGAAATTTAAAACGAAATTCCAGGATCGGTCTCAATGAAGGATGGGAAGATAATTACAGGTTCAGTGTGTTCGAGCCGTCGGATAACATCACTCAGCTGGAAGATGATCAATATGAGGAATTTATCAGCAGAAACGATGTCGCCTTAGTGTTGTTCTATGATCGCTTTCTCCCAGCCACAGAAGTCGCTAAAGAAAATATAATTAAGGTGAGTGTTACTAACTGATCACCGGTATTGACGTTTCGAATGGAAGTGTGGGGTGTAAATGTGTTGTGGTGTGCAGGTGAGGTGTGGAAGTGTGGGGTAAAAATGTGTTGTGGTGTGCAGGTGAGGTGTGGAAAATGTGGGGTGGAAATGTGGTGTGGTGTGTAGGTGAGGTGTGGAAATGTGGGCTGGAAATGTGTTGTGGTGTGAAGGTGAGGTGTGGAAGTGTTGGGTGAAAATGTGTTGTGATGTGCAGGTTATTTGTGGAAGTGTGTGGTGAAAATGTGTTGTGGTGTGTAGATGAGGTGTGGAAGTGTGGGGTAAAAATGTGTTCTTGTGTGCGGGTGAGGAGTGGAAGTGTGGGGTGTAAATGTGTTGTGGTGTCCATGTGAGGTGTGGAAGTGTTGGGTGAAAATGTGTTGTGGTGTGCAGATGAGGTGTCGAAATGAGTGGTAAAAATGTGGTGTGGAGTGCAGGTGAGGTGTGCAAATGAGGGGTGAAAATGTGGTGTGGTGTGCAAGTGAGGTGTGGAAGTGTGGTACCGTGAAATATCTATACTTGCTAGTTCGAGGTGTGGTGGTGAAGTATTATAAGTGTGGATACAAGGTGTTAGGTGAGGTGTTAGGTGTGGTGTGAATGTGTTAATGTGGTGCGTGGTGGTGAAGTATGGGGCGTGGTGGTGAAGTATGGGGCGTGGTGGTGAAGTATGGGGCGTGGTGGTGAAGTATAGGGCGTGGTGGTGAAGTATGGGGCGTGGTGGTGAAGTATGGGGCGTGGTGGTGAAGTATGGGGCGTGGCGGTGAAGTATGGGGCGTGGTGGTGAAGTATGGGGCGTGTGATGAAGTATGGGGCGTGGTGGTGAAGTATGGGGCGTGGTGGTGAAGTATGGGGCGTGGTGGTGAAGTATGGGGCGTGGGTGGTGAAGTATAGGGCGTGGTGGTGAAGTATGGTGCGTGGTGTGTGAAGTATGGGGCGTGGTGGTGAAGTATGGGCGTGGTGGTGAAGTATGGGGCGTGGTGGTGAAGTATGGGGCGTGGTGATGAAGTATGGGGCGTGGTGGTGAAGTATGGGGCGTGGTGGTGAAGTATGGGGCGTGGTGGTGAAGTATGGGGCGTGGTGGTGAAGTATGGGGCGTGGTGGTGAAGTATGGGGCGTGGAAGTGATGTTATGGTGTGGTTCTGTAAGTCATCCCTACCTTCCAGTTTGAAATGTGGTAGTTTTGTACTGTAAATGGTTTCTACCTTCCAGTTTGAAGTGTGGTAGTTTTGTACTGTAAATAGTTTCTACCTTCCAGTTTGAAGTGTGGTAGTTTTGTACTGTAAATGGTTTCTACCTTCCAGTTTGAAGTGTGGTAGTTTTGTACTGTAAATAGTTTCTACCTTCCAGTTTGAAGTGTGGTAGTTTTGTACTGTAAATGGTTTCTACCTTCCAGTTTGAAGTGTGGTAGTGTTGTACTGTAAATGGTTTCTACCGCCCAGTTAGAACTGTGGTTGTGTGATACTGTAAATGGTGTCTATCTTCCAGTTGGAGGGCTGGATGTTGCTATGTGTCACTTGTATCCACATAAATACTGAGAGAAATAGACGGACTGAATGATAATGTACTGAAGGGGATTGGAACATGAACGTATGAATATTAATGGGACAGTTAGTATCTGGTGATTATTAACTAGCATGAATAAAAATTGGGCGGCGGCAGCTCAGAATACCATCTAAGACTTTGGGGAAGGTCTCAGAACTTGTAGTTCCATAGAATAGGGCTGAGCCTTTGCTCATCGTTTAGCGTGGCAGAAGTGATTTTCACGAACTGAACGGGTAGGTTTGGGAATGAGCAAACCTGCCCAGAAACAGACTTGATCAGAGAAGCCTCCTTAGTTGTTGTGTGTGGATGCAGGTTACCAGCTAAAGGTTGTGGAGACGACTGGTAGGGAAGTGTGGATTTGCTGCTAGTATATTCTTCAGAGATATCCCACTCATGTACCGACGTTTGCATGATATTTGTTTAGGAGGTAGTAGCAGGGACTTGTTATAATGTTTGGGTAAATTTTGCTCCAGTTTTCTAGTGCTTTGGAGCAAAGATAGGCGATTTGGCATATGCTTCCTGATACTGTTGTTGCATATCATTTCAAATAAAGTTTATCACTGATGTTAAATTGGTTTTACTAACACTTGAATCAAATGGGCCTCTAACGAGCTTAGATCCTTAAACGGTTGATTATTAGACGTGGTAAGTTGAATGCTTCCTTCCTTCCAGTTAGAGGTGAGGCACTGTGGTAAGTTGAATGCTTCCTTCCTTCCAGTTGGAGGTAAGGCACTGTGGTAAGTTGAATGCTTCCTTCCTTCCAGTTAGAGGTGAGGCACGTGGTAAGTTGAATGCTTCCTTCCTTCCAGTTAGAGGTAAGGCACTTTGGTAATGTGAATGCTTTCTTTCTTCCAATTAGAGGTAAGGCACTGTGGTTATGTGAATGCTTCTTTCCTTCCAGTTAGAGGTGTGGCACTGTGGTTATGTGAATGCTTTCTTCCTTCCAGTTAGAGGTAAGGCACTGTGGTTATGTGAATGCTTTCTTCCTTCCAGTTAGAGGTGTTACACTGTGGTAATAAGAATGCTTTCTTCCTTCCAGTTAGAGGTGAGGCACTGTGTTAATGTGAATGCTTCCTTCCTTCCAGTTAGAATTGAGGCACTAGGGTAATGTGAATGCATTCTTCCTTCCAGTTAGAGATGTAGCACTATGGTAATGTGAAGGCTTCCTTCCTTCCAGTTAGAGGTGTAGCACTGTGGTAATGTGAATACCTTCTTTCTTCCGGTTAGAGGTGTTGCACTGTGGTAATGTGAATGCTTTCTTCCTCCCAGCTAGAGGTGAGGCACTGTGGTAAAGTGAATGCTTCTTTCCTTCCAGCTAGAGGTGTGGCACTGTGGTAATGTGAATGCATTCTTCCTTCCAGTTAGAGATGTAGCACTGTGGTAATGTGAATGCTTCCTTCCTTCCAATTAGAGGTGTAACACTGTGGTAATGTGAATGCTTCCTTCCTTCCAGCTAGAGGTGAGGCACTATGGTAATGTAAATGATTCCTTCCTTCCAGTTAGAGGTGTTGCACTGTGGTAATGTGAATGCTTTCTTCCTTACAGTTAGAGGTGTGGCACTGTGGTATTGTGAATGCTTCCTTCCTTCCAGTTAGAGGTGTGGCTCTGTCGTAATGTGAATGCTTCCTTCCTTCCAGTTAGAGGTGTGGCACTGTGGTATTGTGAATGCTTCCTTCATTTCAGTTAGAGGAGTGGCACTGTGAATGCTTTCTTTCTTCCAGCTAGAGGTGTTGAACTGGGGTAATGTGAATGCTTTCTTTCTTCCAGTTAGAGGTGTGGCACTGTGGTAATGTGAAGGCTTTCTTCCTTCAGTTAGAGGTGTGGCACTGTGGTAATGTGAATGCCTCTTTCCTTCCAGTTAGAGATGTGGCACTATGGTAATGTGAATGCTTTCTTTCTTCCAGTTATAGTAGAGGCACTGTGGTAATGTGAATGCTTTGTTCCTTCCAGTTAGAGTTTTGCACTGTGGTAATGTGAATACTTTCTTCCTCCCAGTTAGAGGTGAGGCAGTGTGGTAATGTGAATGCTTTCTTCCTTCCAGCTAGAGGTGAGGCACTGTGGTAATGTGAATGCTTCCTTCCTTCCAGCTAGAGGTGAGGCACTGTGGTATTGTGAATGCTTTCTTCCTTCCAGTTAGAGGTGAGGCACTGTGGTAATGTGAATGCTTCCTTCCTTCCAGTTAGAGGTGTTGCACTGTGGTATTGTGAATGCTTCTCTCCTTCCAGTTAGAGGTGTAGCACTGTATTAATATTAATGCTTTCTTCCTTCCAGTTAGAGGTGTGGCACTGTGATAATGTGAATGCTTCCTTATTTTCAGCTTGACGTGTTTCACTGTGGTAATGTTAATGCTTTCTTCCTTCCAGTTAGAGGTGTGGCACTGTGGTAATGTGAATGCTTCCTTCCTTCCAGTTAGAGGTGTGGCACTGTGGTATTGTAAATGCTTCGTTCCTTCCAGTTAGACGTGTGGCACTGTGGTAATGTGAATGCTTCCTTCCTTCCAGTTAGAGGTGTGGCACTGTGAATGCTTCCTTTCTTCCAGTTAGAGGTGTTGCACCTGTAGTAATGTGAATGCTTAATTCCTTCCAGTTAGAGGTGTTGCATTTGTGGTAATGTGAATGCTTTCTTCCTTCTAGTTAGAGATGTGGCACTTTAGAGATTTAAATGTTTTCTTTCTTCCAGTTAGAGGTGTTGCACTGTGGTGAAGTTAGTGCTTTCTTTTTTCCAGTTAGAGGTGTTGCACTGTGGTATTGTGAATACTTCCTTCCTTCCAGTTGTAGGTGTCATAAGTTTCTGCATTGAACTTGGAATTATGGTACTGGGAATGCTCGCTAGCTTTTATCTGGAGGTGTGGTACTCAGAGTAAAAATTTTTTATGTACTTTGATTTGGTGTCTAGAAGTGTACTGGTTAATTCATATATATATATATATATATATATATATATATATATATATATATATATATATATATATATATATATATATATATATATATATATATATATATATATATATATATATATACTATATACATATATTATTTGTATATAATGAGTGGCAAGAAAATGCAAGGTTAATTACAGATGATGTGCCTTTATAACAAGAGTCAGTGTATTAGATGAACTTGATTTGAGCAATAACAGAACTTGAGTGTCCCTTTTCCAGGCAGCAAAGATAACACAAAGACCCATGAGCGGTTTCGGAAGCGTTGACTGTCCAACAAACAAAGATCTCTGCGATTCTGTGGGAGTGGACTCCTTGCCGTCGTTCAAACTGTTCTCCCGGGGCCACCTTGTCAGCACCGTCCGAGAGTTCGCATCATTCACACCTGACACCATCAAAAAATACGTGGAGAACTGTCCTATCTTGGTGCAGGCGCTACCTCCTCGGACACTGTGTGAGCGCTATGAGGTCTCTCCACATCCCAAGACAACACTGAAAAAAGCGCACAGTATGAAGCCAGTCTGGCCAGAGAAGGAAAAGGGCAGGAAGTTCTCTTGTCGCTGCATGGGAAAAAAGAAATGAATTCTGAGAGCTGAGATTTTCTGTGCTGACTGTACAAGTAAGATTGTGCTGTCTCCACTTGGGAGATTTTATGTGTTAACTGTACAAGTAAGATAGTCTGTGCTGACTCCACTTGGGAGATTTTATGTGTTGACTGTACAAGTAAGATTGTCTGTGCTGACATCACCTGTGAGATTTTATGTGTTGACTGTACAAGTAAGATTGTCTGTGCTGACACCTGTGTAGTACAGTAGTTGGTTACAAAGTTTAAGACTTGACTATACCTTGCGAAATATTTTCAATTAAAAAAATGTCTTTATTTTTAATGACTGTATAGTCTGTTTATAATTAAATACTCTTTAAATGAAATTACTATTCAAAAATATTTGAATGACTTAATCTTGATATTAGGCTGTGACAGAATAATCACCAATAATTTTAAATAATTAAATTATTTTACTTAATAACTAGTATCGACAGGTAATAAATAAATTTATTCAGTATGATGCTTATTAAATTCACTTTCAATGAAGAAAAACTCAGTTACAATATATATGAAGTCAACTTGCAACATACGAGTTCAAGTGATATTGATAAAATAATTCCTATCCACCAATAAATTTTTTTACAATATTATAAATCAACAATATTAATTAATACAGACTAAAAAAAAGATATGGTGTTCAATCAATGAATGTACCAACAACTAATACTACAATGACCTTTCCCCAATCAAATGTTAAATCACCAGTGATTAAATTATTTTCTTGGTATAACCCAAACTTTCTATTACCCACAACTGTACCTTGGTTATAGTGGCTACACCTGATGATGATGAAATGTGAATCAAATGTGAAATTCAAAATTAAAATAACTTTTGATACTCTATGATGTTTATATGATCTGTTAATTAAATAATTAATAACTGATATTTTCTTAAGGGATGTAGAGGGAATTTACTATTAAATTATGGATTAAACTATTAAATCATGACACTTGATGATGATGTATGATATTATATTAATAAAATAATAATTGATATTTCAACACTGAATAACAATAATTTAAATAATATTTTGGTAGTTTATTAATTAGGTATGACTACTTATGGCCGTCCCTGATGATGATGGCACCTAACTTCCAATCTGCTTGGAGCACTTTTGTAAAAATGAAAAAATAGAATTTCACTTTAATTTGAAGTTTTTCATAAAATTAAAAAAAAAAATAATGTCAACAATAGTAGAAAATGCAAAATAATACCAAATACACCAATGTAAAATAATAATATTAATAAATAAATTAAATGTCACTGACTGCCCTAATGTAAAATATAAATAAATAATATTGATAATGATAATCTATAATTGAATCACCAGAAAAATAAATTAAAATAGAATTATTAATCTATGCTGTATCTTCTTGTGCTGATCTAGTTGTCTGTTCTGAAGCTGCTGCTGCTGCTGCGATGACTTGCTTTCTTGACAGTTGTTCAGATGAAGCTTGTCAGTTGCACTTTCTACTGCTACTTTTAAAATATTGAAGGAAATTATGTTAATTTGATAGAGGTAATTATGACTACACACTTTATTTGTACGCTCTAGTACTTATTATACTGATTATGGAGATGTTCAATGAAGTACTTGTTACAGTCTGCATACTGTTCGTGGTAATGTTCAATGTACTACTAGTTGTACAAACTGGATATTGATCAATGTATGTGCTTTTTATTTTCTGTTGTGTACTAGTACTATTATTATAGCATGCTATGACTAGTTCACTGCTAACTACACACTTAAATAGTTCACTGCTAACTGTAGAAACTTAAATATTTTACTGCTAACTACACACTTAAATAGTTCACTGCTAACTGTAGACAACTTAAATATTTTACTGCTAACTACACACTTAAATAGTTCACTGCTAACTACACACTTAAATAGTTGACTGCTAACTAGACACTTAAATAGTTCACTGCTAACTGTAAACACTTAAATAGTTTACTGCTAACTACACACTTAAATAGTTCACTGCCAACTACACACTTAAATAGTTGACTGCTAACTACACACTTAAATAGTTCACTGCTAACTGTAAACACTTAAATAGTTTACTGCTAACTACACACTTAAATAGTTCACTGCTAACTACACACTTAAATAGTTCACTGCTAACTACACACTTAAATAGTTTACTGCTAACTACACACTTAAATAGTTGACTGCTAACTACACACTTAAATAGTTCACTGCTAACTGTAGACACTTAAATAGTTGACTGCTAACTACACACTTAAATAGTTCACTGCTAACTACACACTTAAATAGTTCACTGCTAACTGTAGACACTTAAATAGTTGACTGCTAACTACACACTTAAATAGTTCACTGCTAACTACACACTTAAATAGTTCACTGCTAACTGTAAACACTTAAATAGTTGACTGCTAACTACACACTTAAATAGTTCACTGCTAACTACACACTTAAATAGTTGACTGCTAACTACACACTTAAATAGTTGACTGCTAACTACACACTTAAATAGTTTACTGCTAACTGTAGACACTGAAATCAATACTTAGATTTGCACAGACTATTTAGATAGTTTTCCTGTTGGCTGAATGTGTTTAGGGCGTAGGAAAGCTTAATTATTATCGCTTTCTTGTGTTTTGGACGATTATTATACGATGAGCTTGAGGTATTGGTGAATGTTGATCATGAGACATCAATGAGTGCCGATCTTGAGGTATCGTAGGCTTCTCGTACTGTAGTTTCCTACCAAATTGTTTGCCACGGTTGATAATGTGGAGCTGTGACACACATACCCAGTGTCAGAGCGGTGGTTCTTTTGATCTCCGTTTCCAGTCAACACACTACCCAGTGTTGTAACTGTCCTTGTACTTTTTGAAAGCAGATCCGAAAGCAGGATCTGGTGTCGACACTTTCTTGTGTTGCTAGGTGCAAATTTCAACTGCACTTTACCACACCTTAGTCGGCAACAAATTTTGACTAAACCACAGGGCTTCGGAAGTGTTGTAGAGGTACAGTCCTAGTCTCACGTCATCTATGCGTAGACTTACTGTTATTTTTCCATTGCTACCATCGATGACTGCTCCTTGCCACTGTCAGCCCACTGTCACTATCTACAATATTTCCTTTGCTTCTTGTTGGTTAACTGGCCGAAAACTTGAATCGTGGACTTATCTACTAGTGTTGAAAGCCTGGAATTTGTTCCAACGTTGTTCAATTCTGTACACAATCGGACATGGGGTGTCGTTATTGCCGTCAATCTTCCCCGCTTACGTTCCTATATTGAACTGGTTCTACCCGACGTCAGGCCAATAACAAAACTCCTTTCCGATGTTTCAGATTTCACTGTACGATACAAATTTCCTCTCCTCAATTGTTTGGACGAGCTCTCATTCGTGCGATGACTTTCTTTTATCTTCTACCTGGCTCGCATCATCGCACGCTCGCTGCAATCTCACATACCGACATCACACGACGAGCAGAAAATGGACGACTGGGAAAACAACACGATACTGTTCAGCAATTTAATCGGCTTACACAGCCGGCACATGAAATAGACTACTGTCCAGGCACACATTATAACTCAAATATCAAAAGTATCTATTACCTTCTGTTCGAAATCACAATCGTCCTACACTATCATAATGAACGACAACACAACAGCTGTCCTGACAGAAAAATTAACTGGGCCCGCAGACATCTTGCCCGCCAGCTTTTTTGCCAAGTTGGACTAGAACAAATTCACTCAACACATATTGAATCCACACATCTTCCATCGTTGTCCATGCACTCTGTTCCTGGGCCCAAACGAGACTGCCCCTCAGCCCTTTTTACGGTATTGTATAGCCTTCTAATGCCCCGCTTCGTTTTTCCCGAATTCTCCATGATTCCTCGTACTTCACATGAAGTTCGACTGTCAACGTTTCTATTCACGTGAACAATTATGCTTCGCACAAAGTTTGACTATCAGCCTTGTTCTGTAACTCCCGTGAAGTTCAGACTCAGCAATCCCCGTGTCGTCCCAGTTAGAGTCAAAATATTCCACTCACATTTATTACTGACGTCATCTGTCGGGCATAAATTAACTGGGAGAAAATGAGATTCACTACAACCTGTGAGATTTTATATGTTGACTGTACTAATCTTTATCAATGACCTGCCAGAACAAATCAAGGCCGAAAAAGCCTTGTACGCTGATGACCTAGCAATATGGCAGAGTCATGAAAATGTGGAAAGTGGAGCCCAAAGACTGAATGGAGACCTTAGAAGACTGCATGATTACTGCCAAAGATGGAAACTCAAGATTAACTGTGCAAAGACGGTCTACACAATCTTTACCAAAAGCCACCAAGTAGCAAGGAAGAATATTAACCTGAGGTTAGACAAACACCAAGTGATGAAAGACAGAGCATCCCACACACCCTTGGAGTCACACTTGACCCGCAGCTCAGCCTCAAGAACCATATTGAAAACATCGATAAGGCGTTGAGGCGGTTACAGTTATTAAAGAGACTTGCAGGTACATCATGGGGATCAGACAAGGAAACTCTGAGGGGCTTATACCTAGGATATGTTCGCTCTGTGATAGAGTACAACAACTCACTGCTTACAACTTGTTCCAAAACTAACCTAGAGACTCTTGACACGAGTACAAAATAATGCCCTCCGATTAATCTGCGGAGCTATGCAGTCTACACCAACTGCTGCATGTGAAATCCATACAAATGTGGAACCCCTCGGGTTGCGGAGAGAAAAAGCCACTTTAGAAATTCATGAAAGATGCGTTAGGAAAAATCGTAACCATCTAATAGACATCTTGTAGAAAACTGGGAATCCAAACAAAGAATAAAGCACAAATCGGTTTTACACTGTGTACATGAAATTCAGGACAGATACCACCTCCAGAAAGACGTCAAGGAATTCAGAATGTTGCAAAAAACCTACCACCACATGCTCGCTTTAAAGCTCCAGAAGTCCAAACTAAATTGGTAGGCGGGAAACCAAACAGTCCGACCCATCGCTCTTATGAACTCATCACTAAAGACCGTTGATTCTTACCCCCAAGAATGGATACATGTCTATACTGATGGATCAGCATTTAAAGCTACCATTAAAGCAGGTTACGGAATCTACATAGGTTATCCCGATGGATCTGTTTGAAGAGATTTTTGATGCATGCGGGGAATTCTGTTCAAACTATGAAGCTGCAAAATAATTGCACTGGAAACAGCAGTATACCACCTAAAGACTGTAATGGATGTTTACCCCTCAAAAGGTCCAAAATATTGTCATCTTCACAGATTCAATGTCTGCCCTTCAAGCTCTGGAGGGCAATGAACGCTGCAGAACTGACATAGCCAAGATAATCCTGGATGCCGATCATCTTATTACCTCATACAACATCAGAATAGTGATGCAGTGGATTCCAGGTCACTCCGGCACACCAGGTAATGACAGAGCTGACAGATTGGCAAAGAAAGGAGCAACACAAGAACAACCACCTACAGCGACACCCCTCCAGACAGCAAAAACACTGATAAGAGCTATAAACAAAGAGACTTTGTGAACAGATGGGCCATGGGAGACACTGGAAGAGAGGTTTTAGACATATGTCTGGCCCTGATCCTAATGACAGCATTAACCATCTAACAAGAAGGGACCAGGCCACCATCTTCAGACTTAGAACGCAACATACTCCACTCAATGGACACCTAAACAGAATACAGCCACAACACTCCCCAGAGTGCCAGCTATGTAACTACCCCTACGAAACTGTTGAACACCATCTCTTTGAGTGCCCAAAACTCAGTGAGACAAGAAGAACGCTACTCCCTCCGAGACCAGACAAGTGGAACACCTTGTACGGAGGAAAAGAACAGCTTGTGAAAACATGCAAATTCCACTACATGGCATTGGGCCAAAGGGCGAAAGCTCATGCGCCGCTGGATCGATAACAACAACAACAACAACAACATATGTTGACTGTACAAATAAGATTGTGCTGACTCCACTTGGGAGATTTTATGTATTGACTGTACAAGTAAGATTGTTTGTGCTGACACCACCTGTGAGATTTTATGTGTTGACTGTACAAGTAAGATAGTCTGTGCTGACACCACTTGTGAGATTGTATGTGTTGACTGTACAAGTAAGATTGTGCTGACTCCACTTGGGAGATTTTATGTGTTGACTGTACAAGTAAGATTGTCTGTGCTGACACCACCTGTGAGATTGTATGTGTTGACTGTACAAGTAAGATTGTCTGTGCTGTCTCCACCTGTGAGATTTTATGTGTTGACTGTACAAGTAAGATTGTCTGTGCTGACTCCAAATGTGAGATTTTATGTGTTGACTGTACAAGTAAGATTGTCTGTGCTGTCTCCACCTGTGAGATTTTATGTGTTGACTGTACAAGTAAGATTGTCTGTGCTGACTCCAAATGTGAGATATAACAAGCGGACTCTACAGGGAGAAGTTCTGTTCCTACTCCACAGAAAGATGTTCTGTTCTAACTCCACAGGAAGATTAGTTAGTTGGGTTATCATTATTGTACTCCGGACATGTCCATAGGTGCTCAGATCCTCTCCTGAGTATGAACCCCAACGTCAAATGGCTTTTAGTACCAGTTCTATGTTGATTAAGTAGTCTTCTAGTGTGTCTCGTGTGTGTTTCGTTTTTTGGTATGCTGATCATAATTTCCAAGTCTGCCATTCTGGCGAGTGATGTGGATTCACTGCTCCCAAAGTCATTTATCCTTTTCACAGAAAGTTGTTCTTTTCTAACTCCACAGGAAGATGTTCTGATTTAACTGCATAGGAAAATGTTCTGTTCTAACTCCACATGAAGATGTTCTGTTCTAACTCCACAGGAAGATGTTCTGTTCCAAATCCACAGGTGAAATATTCCTTGTCATGTTGCAGATACAGTTGGGTCTCTAATTCTAAATTTGGGGCGTCCAGCTGTAGCAGCTATGCACTCGCGTGCAGATCTCAAAGTCCTGGCTTTGAGTTTGACAAAGCAGTTTTTTTTTTTTTTTTTATATAAATGACATTGACTCCCAGTCGACCAGCTTTTAGTTGGTACTAGGTTGACCTGCCGGGAAGTTGAGGCGATTGGCGTGTAGCTAATCCCATTAGCCACTAGAGGCCGATTAGTCTACACAATTAAAGTGTAACCCTATATGCCCAACACGCCTGAAGGCGGGAAAAAGAGTCAGTTGCTTGACTCTACTTACTGTGTCTACTAGGTAGTGAGTGCTGTCCGTGTGAAGAGACAAACGTGACTTCCACTGCCTTATTGAGGTTTCGAATCCAGGTCTTCCAAATATAATGCTAATATTCATACCGCTCTGTCAGACATTTCTATGTGTCTTCTTCTTTTTCTCTTTGTTCTTCTCAAGTCTGTTCTGCCTTTCATCCTCCTATTTTGAAGAGGCATTTTGCGAGCCCTGGTGTGTGCTCTGTAGACGTTGTTATTACCGCCCTTAGATATTCCATTTATCCATCCCTTGCGTGGTCGACTTCTGGTTTTTGGTTTCCATTACGTCTAACGGACAGGGCGCTCTGTTAGGCACTGTCTGGTCACGCATGACCAAATCATCTATCCTGTGGTCTCTTGATGTAGTATAATACTTGTTCCGTTGCTTTCCGTCGTTACTTCCAGTCTGCTGTTAGGCACTGTCTGGTCACGCATGACCAAATCATCTATCCTGTGGTCTCTTGATGTAGTATAATACTTGTTCCGTCCCAGTTGCTTTCCTAATATCGTTATTTCTGACCCCGTCCCTTTTAGTTTTTTTTTCCCAGCATGTCATTGACTCTGTTGTCGGTGCCTGTGATGCCTGGTTGATGCCTCTTGTAGTGACTGGTCTATGTACAGAATAAGTATAATTTTGGGTCAATTTCATTTGAAGCATACTTTGGCAGGCCCGATGGTCTATGGTTTGCATCCTCTCTGTGCGGATACTTGAACAAAATGAATTTGGCTCCGAGATGGGCCCTGCCTATGACAGGGTAATGTCATCAAATGACTCGTGGATTAAAAAATCGTGGGGTCAGTTTATGTGTGTGTGGGGAGGGTGGGTGGTGGGAGCTTCCTCGTCGACCCAGCATGAGCATCGGGTAAGCATAGGTACCACATGCTGACCACATCACCCACCGAGTGCTAATTATTCAAAAAATGTAGGTTTAGCCCTGTGTGCCTAAAACGCATGCAGGCGTGGAAAAGGGTCCTTTACTTTACTTAGCGATGTCCTGGAAAGCAAAGGCAGCCGCATCACCCACTGAGAATTGATTGGTTTATAAAATGATAAGTCTAGCATAATATGAACGATGCGTCACTGAAGACACTAGGCTGCTTGACCGTTGTATCATTATATCACCTAATCTTATTGTCTCCTCAGCTCATTCAGCACAAGAGCCAGCCAACTGTGGGCTTTGACATCCATGGCAGCTACAAGTTTCCAGCTCCTACCCTCCTGGGGTAGATGGGGGGCGGTAGCAGCCAGCCTCGTCCACAAGACAAACCTGACAGACAAGTTGCTGGCGTGTCCCTTGATGTCGCTCGCTACAGCTGAAAGGATATTGACGCACTACAGCAGTGAAGACATTAGTTGGAGAGAAAACTACGTCTAGTAAAGACTGGACTCTCTTCATTAACGTCCGGTTAGTATCTGCTTTTACTAAAAATACTCTTGAACTAAAAAAAAAAAAAACCCTGCAAATTACTGCCTATATTTTACCACTTTTACGGTGTAGGCGGGGGGGGGGGGGGGGGGGGATGAGTCTGAGGAGTTACGGCCACATGGCTGGTGCTCTCGCCACGGACTTTGCAGGTGAGGATTTTATTTTTAAATACTGTTACAACAAAGACGGAACGAAGAAACTCTTAGGTGTCGGATAAGGCCTTTTAATAGGTATCAGGAAAACTAGTACGCTTTCAAACAATCGACGTTCTAGACACAGGCAAACTATTTACTGATAGGTTGAACTCTAAGGTATTCTCGTTTAAACGATTTCCGTCATTAAATTACACAGCTTGTGCTTATCAAAAAGAAAAAGAAATGCACACAAAAAAGACTGTAACAAGAAACCTCAAGGTATAAGACAACAGAGTTCTATTATAGTGTTTGCCTACTTTTTCTAATGCATGTGGTATTATGTTGAAAAAGACTTTGATCTAAGATTTGCCTCTAGCTGTGCCGGTATTAGCCATTCTTTCCGTAGTGACTTGTTGTCACAATATACGTGATAGTAAGTACTCTTATAATGTACAAATGTACTTCTAGTTAGTACTCATGTTCTAAATTTTACAAATGTACTTGTAGTTAGTATTCTTGTACTACTCTTGTACAAAATATACAAATGTAGTGAGTACTCTTGTACACAATGTACACATGTAGTTATAGTTAGTACTCTTGAACAAAATGTACACATGTACTTATAGTTAGTACTCTTGTACAAAATGTGCACATGGACTTATAGTTAGTACTCTTGTACTAAATCTACAGAGGTACTTATAGTTAGTAATCTTGTACAAAATGTACACATGTACTTGCAGTGAGTACGCTTGCCCTGTTGACGCCCCGGCATCTGCTTGTAGCTGGTGTTAGCGTATGCTGGACAATTCGTTGATGATGATTTTGATGGCTTTGACACTAACGTCAGAGGTGATAATGGTGATGATAATGAAGATAATGAAGATGATGATGACGATGATTCAGGCACGTAGAATGTATGCCTGCCCATAGTACTGTGACTACATGATTTTATCGTGACACGGGAACTATGGTGCGCTTTAATAGGCGTTGTCTCTCATGTTAACAACTGTCTGGAAATCCCCTGTACAGATCAAAGTGAATTAATGCTTGTAGCTTTAGATTTCCCGTGTCATTATAACCGCAAAATTTATAATAGCCCAGGCACAGCTGTTTTTCTAAAGCGGTGAATTTCTTTGATCTTTCTGGACCAATAATTTGTATACCATTAAAAAAAAAAAAAGAATATACGTGACACGCCATCAGAGATGGCCATTTGACAGTGCAATGTCTTTGAAAATATGCAGTATGATCTTTTAGAAAGTTCTTAGTTACTCAGTTAACTTTAACAAGTTGAAAGTTCGTTTTGAATGAATGAATGTTTGTTTCAGAAAGGCTTGGCAGTAGGTCTGTATGACTTTCACTGACTCGCCATGTCGTTTTCTATCATGTTTTAAGCTTAGAAACTCAAGAGACTAATTGATACTAGGCTAATAGTGTGCATTGTATCATACCACCGCCTTTACTTCCCAAACATGGCAGACTAGTCCCTTAGCCTTGGCTGGCAGATGGTCTGGTACACAAGCTTGAAAGGCAGATAGATCACTGCTTGTCTGATCCGACAGATTCTGCAGCGTTATCTGCTTCAAAAGTAGTAGTGTAATCTTTCCTTTGGAATAAACAAGGCAGGCCCAGCAAGCAATCGTGATGAATGGGCAAACACTTTGTATCAACAGTACTGCCAAGACGTTTTGCCGTCGAGAGGTGTGAAGGGGGCACATCAGAAACGGAATGAGAATGACGGAGAGACATGATTACAGAAAGGTTGACAGCTGAGCTTCTCAGAAAAAACGAACTAACTACTTGGCATATTAGGATATTGATAAATGCGCTTACACTACTGCCATGCATACACAGTGTGCTGCTTGTTAACTCGTACCTTGCCAGTTTCTTGAGCGTGTTCTAACCAAATGTAACGATGTAGTAACAAATGTTCCATTGTTTGTCACACACTAACATACATACATCACATATGCTGCATTGTTTGTCACACACTAACATACATACATCACATATGCTGCATTGTTTGTCACACACTAACATTCAGATATCACATGTGCTGCATTGTGTCTCACACACTAACATACAGACATCACATGTGCTGCATTGTTTGTCACACACTAACATACAAACATTACGTGTGATGCGATTTTTTTGGACACAATATGACTTTTTGTTTCTTGGCTTTGCAGGCCCAGAAATCTACGACACATCCGCTGCTGAATATCATCTGACGCAACCATGACCTTACTCCCGTCCACAAAATTGTTTGCCCCAGTTACTTCATTTAGATTGACTCCTTTTCACCACTAGGTACAAGGTTCTCGTTTTCCTTATCTTACTTGCTCAGGCGGCGAACGGCTCGATCCCAATAGTCACCCCCTCCCCATTCCCATTAAATCTGGAGCCAATGGTTCAAGTTTGGAATCGTCTGTCCGTCCAATCTACCAGACGTCGAGAATCACACATTCACCGCTGGAATCACTTCTGTTCTCGATCAACAAAACAGGCGCGTGGAAACATCCATTAATTGTCTGCCACAGATCGCTACCTGAGAACTTTCAATACGTCGTTCCTAACACAAGCCGTACGAAAAAAAAAAAAAAAACCGATTGATGTTAACACAAACTTTATATAGTGACCGACAAGGCAACTTTAAACAGTGACCGACAAGGCAACTTTATACAGTGACCGACAAGGCAACTTCATCAGGTGACCGACAAGGCAACTTTATACAGTGACCGACAATGCAACTTCATACAGTGACCGACAAGACAACTTTATACAGTGACCGACAATGCAACTTCATACAGTGACCGACAAGACAACTTTATACAGTGACCGACAATGCAGCTTCATACAGTGACCGACAAGACAACTTTATACAGTGACCGACAATGCAACTTTATACAGTGACCGACAATGCAACTTTATACAGTGACCGACAAGGCAGCTTCATCAGGTGACCGACAAGACAACTTTATACAGTGACCGACAAGACAACTTTATACAGTGACCAACAAGACAAATTTATACAGTGACCGACAAGGCAACTTTATACAGTGACCGACAAGACAACTTTATACAGTGACCAACAAGGCAACTTTAAACAAGCGACCTTAAAAGTAGTAGGCAGGCAATTTCTGAGCAAGCTTTTTGCAGAACCCATACAAGCCACTTTATTTACAAGCTTATTAAAGCACAACCCAAGCAACTTTCTGTACAAGATAATTACAACACGACACAAGCCACTTTCTGTACAAGCTTATTACAGCACTATACAAGTCACTTTCTGTACAAGCTTATTACAGCACTATACAAGTCACTTTCTGTACAAGCTTATTACAGCACTATACAAGTCACTTTCTGTACAAGCTCATTACAGCACTATACAAGTCACTTTCTGTACAAGCTTATTACAGCACTATACAAGTCACTTTCTGTACAAGCTTATTACAGCACTATACAAGTCACTTTATGTACAAGCTCATTACAGCACCACACAAGACACTTTCTGTACAAGCTCATTACAGCACCATACAAGCCACTTTCTGTACAAGCTCATTACAGCACCACACAAGCCACTTTCTGTACAAGCTCACTACAGCATCATACAAACCACTTTCTGTACAAGTTCATTACAGCACCACACAAGCCACTTTCTATACAAGTTCATTACAGCACCACACAAGCCACTTTCTGTACAAGCTCATTTCAGCACCACACAAGACACTTTCTGTACAACTTCATTACAGCACCACACAAGCCACTTTCTGTACAAGATCATTACAGCACCACACAATACACTTCCTGTACAAGCTCATTACAGCACCACACAATACACTTTCTGTACAAGTTCATTACAGCACCACACAATACACTTTCTGTACAAGCTCATTACAGCACCACACAAGACACTTTCTGTACAAGTTCATTACAGCACCACACAAACCACTTTCTGTACAAGTTCATTACAGCACCACACAAGACACTTTCTGTACAAGCTCATTACAGCACCACACAAGACACTTTCTGTACAAGTTCATTACAGCACCACACAAGACACTTCCTGTACAAGCTCATTACAGCACCACACAAGACACTTTCTGTACAAGCTCATTACAGCACCACACAAGACACTTCCTGTACAAGCTCATTACAGCACGACACAAACCACTTCCTGTACAAGCTCATTACAGCACCACACAAGACACTTTCTGTGCAAGTTCATTACAGCACCACACAGGACACTTTCTGTACAAGTTTATTACAGCACCACACAGGACACTTTCTGTACAAGTTCATTACAGCACCACACAAGCCACTTTCTGTACAAGTTCATTACAGCACCACACAAGCCACTTTTTGTACAAGTTCATTACAGCACGACACAAACCACTTTCTGTACAAGTTCATTATAGCACCACACAAGACACTTCCTGTACAAGCTCATTACAGCACCACACTAGACACTTCCTGTACAGGTTCATTACAGCACCACACAAGACACTTCCTGTACAAGCTCATTACAGCACCACACTAGACACTTCCTGTACAAGCTTATTACAGCACCATACTAGACACTTCCTGTACAAGCTCATTACAGCACCACACAAGACACTTTCTGTACATGTTCATTACAGCACCACACAAGACACTTCCTGTACAAGCTCATTACAGCACCACACAGGACACTTCCTGTACAAGCTCATTACAGCACCACACAAGACACTTTCTGTACAAGCTTATTACAGCACCACACAAACCACTTCCTGTACAAGCTCATTACAGCACCACACAAGACACTTTCTGTACAAGCTCATTACAGCACCACACAAGACACTTTCTGTACAAGCTCATTACAGCACCACACAAGACACTTTCTGTACAAGCTCATTACAGCACCATACAAGACACTTTCTGTACAAGTTACTTACAGCTAAAAGGTGATACCACGATGGGATTAGAGACCATCGTCGCGCTATTTGATCGGAGCCTTTGTCATCAACTAAGTACGATGATCGTTGGAAAATGTTTTCAAAAATAAAAGCAGGAAGAAATGTCCCAAACAAAATATCAGGCCCTTGTCAGAGCTGTCTGTCTTGTTGTGTCAGAGATGTCTGTCTTGTTGTGTCAGAGATGTCTGTCTTGTTGTGTCAGAGATGTCTGTCTTGTTGTGTCAGAGATGTCTGTCTTGTTATGTCAGAGCTGTCTGTCTTGTTGTGTCAGAGATGTCTGTCTTGTTGTGTCAGAGCTGTCTGTCTTGTTGTGTCAGAGATGTCTGTCTTGTTGTGTCAGAGATGTCTGTCTTGTTGTGTCAGAGATGTCTGATTGTGTCAGTGATGTCTGTCTTGTTATTTTAGAGATGTCTAGTTGTGTCAGAGATGTCTGTCTTGTTATGTCAGAGATGTCTGTCTTGTTGTGACAGAGATGTCTGATTGTGTCAGTGATGTCTGTCTTGTTATGTCAGCGATGTCTAGTTGTGTCAGAGATGTCTGTCTAGTTGTGTCAGAGATGTGTGGTTGTGTCAGTGATCTCTGTCTTGTAGTTTCATAGATGTCTGGTTGTTTCAGAGATGTCCGTCTTGTTGTGTCAAAGATGTCCGGTTGTGTCAGAGATGTCCTGTTGTGTCAGAGATGTCTGGTTGTGTGAAAGATGTCTTGTTGTGTCAGAGATGTCTGGTTGTGTCAGGGATGTCTGGTTGTGTCAGAGATGTCTGGTTGTGTCAGAGATGCCTGGTTGTGTCAGAGATGTCCGGCTGTGTCAGAGATGTCTGGTTGTGTCAGAGATTTCTGGTTGTGTGAGAGATGTCTTGTTGTGTCCGAGATTTTCGGTTGTGTCAGAGATGTCTGGTTGTGTCAGAGATGTCTGGTTGTGTCAGAGATGTCCGGTTGTGTCAGAGATGTCTGTCTTGTTGCGTCAGAGATGTCTGATTGTGTCAGTGATGTCTGTCTTGTTGTTTCAGAGATGTCCTGTTGTGTCAGAGATGTCTGTCTTGTTGTGTCAGATGTGTCTGGTTGTGTCAGAGATTTCTGGTTGTGTCAGAGATGTCCGGTTGTGTCAGAGATGTCCGGTTGTGTCAGATATGGCCGGTTGTGTCAGATATGTCTAGCTGTGTTGGTGGACGTTGACTTGAACGAGCCAGGAGGGCGCTTGCCAAGTTGGTGACTAAGATTATGGGGGACAATCAGGGTTGTAGGAACCTTGAGCATGTTGTCTCCCTCTACTCTTTGCAGGAGGGGTAGGGGAGGGAAGGCGAACTATAGAAATAGCAAGAGGCCACCCCGGCGTTTCCTTTTAAAGTATTTTATTCGTTTACACATTCGATATTTCAAACAGTCTTTTGTGTGTGTCTGTGTGTGTGTGTGTGTGTGTATGTATGGTATGTGTGTGTGTGTGTGTGTCATTTAGTGCGTTATACTGATATTAATACAATTGATGTCTGTTACTGTTACTATAACTGCTCAGTTAAACGAGTGTGGAACTAGTTACGAATTCAGGACCAGCTCCGCCCAGTTACAGATTAGCTGATCTGTCATCGATGACTGGTCACGCTGGTCTACGTTAGAGGGGTGTAGCAGTCTCTCGTGGGACCTTGGTTAAGTGCGTGGGGTAAGGCGGGGGATTAGGGCTAGTTGTAGATGTTATAAGCTTGTTAAAACCGCTCACAGCCTGTAAAACAGAGCACTCATAAGTATTTTGGTGGCCAAAGCTGGGCCTGAGTTCGTTACAGGCTTCACAAGTCTTCTGCTCCTGAATCTCCACACACCCCTTTTTTTAATTCGCTTGCTTCAAAAAACCACACGATGGTTGAGCGCTCCCTTCCCCAATGTTTTCTTATAGTCGGTCCCCAAGGGCGTGCATGGCGTACGTATATAAGCATGACACTGCAAGCCAGCGGTATCGGGGTTGGCTAGCTCTTCTTTGGAAGGGTGATACGTGAGCGTTAGCATCCTGCCAGGGACCTAGAACACAACCAAACCATCACCGCCTCCAGGCTGTGCACACCGGAAACTGAGGCCACGAGGTTTCTGGCTAACGACGCTCTGGCTTTCCAGGTGAGATAGTGCTTGTTACATACTCACCTTAACTGCGACAGACCTAGCAGGCCGGCAGTCAATTAAAATCTCCCTTGAAGTAACAATAAGAAATTAACAGCGACTGATACCTAAGGTCCCATCCTGAGAGTACATAGACAGAATCTCCTGTAACTAGATCCCGTCCTGAGAGTACATAGACATCATTTCCTATAACTAGATCCCGTCCTGAGAGTACATAGACATCATTTCCTATAACTAGATCCCGTCCTTCAGAGTACACACCAACGCAAAAACCAGAAAGCAGCAACCGATGGAGGAATCTGCGAGGCCGACCTTCAAGCGATGCTTGAAGACTTTAACAAGCAAGTGCACCCGCACAAGCAAGAGCTGGAAGCAGACGACAGTCTCTATACGATCACCTACGCCTGGGACGAGCTCGGAAAGAAAGACCCACCACCCGAAGACATAGAAAAAAGCCAAAAAGTTGGCAGATTTTATGATGAAATCAATGCAGCCCTGAACCAACTTCGCGGGAAAAAGCAAAAACAAAGGAAACATGGCACGCCCAACAGAAGAGGTTATCGCCAATTCTTAAGCCACAAAAGAGAGCCCACTATACAAGCCTCCATCTTCACGGACAGCTCATCATCGAACGCCAGACATGATAGCAGAAGACAACCGCCCTTCCCTGTTCCAGGCCGCCCCACGCAAATATGGCAGCCCTTCTTAGGGCTGCACCACCCACTACCAAAAAAGCCGGATTACACCAGCCTAGCCTGATCGAGCGGACATGACGCTGCAGCAAATACCCGAACTTAGGCGAAAATGATCGCCACAACGAATCGAACTGAATGAGATAGCAAAGAAACCGTCCTCAATAAAACAGGCCTTCGAGCAGCTGAAAGAGGACAACATTTGACAAGTTTGTTTGGTTTCTACGATTACGATTACGAGAGTAGACACAGAGTTACACAGACAATTACAGTTTGCTGAAACTGAAAGTAATGAGAATTTTGTTGGCCAGTTTGCATGTAACCAAGGCTTTCAGGAGATGAATGATTGCTGCTGCAATTAGTGAACGCTTGGTTTGTGACAGTGTGTGTGTGTGTGTGTGTGTGTGTGTGTTTGTGTGTGTGTGTGTGTGTGTGTGTGTGTGTATGTGTGTGTCTGTGTGTGTTTTGACAGTGTCAGTGGTGACATTGTCTGTTGTGACCGTCTCAGTTGGGAAATCGTCTGTTGTGACAGTTTCTATGGTAAAAATTTTCTGTCATAGCCGTCTCATTTGTGACAGGGTATGTTGTGACAGTGTGTGTTGTGAACGTGTCTGTTGTGATACTACGTCTTGTTCGTGTCCCTTACTCTCTGCCAGCTCCTGTGCCATGCAAGACCTTTCTTTTGTCAGTCTGTGACCCTTAGATCTATCCAGAGCTTTATGCAAGAGGTCCTTTTTGTCTGCAGCTACACTGTTCGCAAAAATGTGAACCTATCTGCAATAGTAGGTAGTACAAGTATAGATCGCACACATACCATTGGGGTATCTCTTGTACATACCAAAATTCCTGACATAAAACAGGCCTTCTAGCAGCTGAAAGAGGACACGATTTGCCATTTTTGTTTGGTTTCTACGATTACGATTACGAGAGTAGACACAGAGTTACACAGACAATTACAGTTTGCTGAAAGTAATAAGTGGGTTGTGACAGTGTGTGTGTGTGTGTGTGTGTGTGTGTGTGTGTGTGTGTGTGTGTGTGTGTGTGTGTGTGTGTTGACAGTGTCAGTGGTAACAGTGTCTCACTAGGCTCAGAAAATACTCTCGCAGGTTTCTGTACCATACTAATGTTGCCAGACATAAACTGATAAGACATTTACGTACATGTTGGTCTGCGTGTGGACAGATGGTCAGAAACTGTTTCAGTCACAGACTTATCCATTTCCCAGACATGGATTAAGAGTGGCCGTGGCCGAGCGGCTAGTCACTCGTCGCGGATCGGAAGGTCGTGGGTTCGCTCCCTGGTGGAGCCGGACTATTTTCAAAAATGACCTGGGCTCCCAACCTTGAGGGTGTACCGGGTGCAGTCCCGGGAAGTAAAGGCGGCCGGTGTGATGCTGACCACATCACCCCATCTTGTGCCGATTGGTCTATACAAATATAGGTCTAGTCGTATATGCCCTATACGCCTAAAGGCGTTGAAAAAGGTCCTTTACTTTTTTTTATAGATATGGATTGTCTCCTATGTGACACTGTGCACTTGATCGCAGAGAAACAACCTCACTGTACCTGTAAATAAAGCAGTCGGTTATTCAATGTGTAAGTCTATCAATACCCTATCATCTTCTTCCTAATTTATTTTGTCTTATTTCAACGTTGAAATTACAATGGAGAGAATGGACTTTATTTTTTCATCACTTATTGATTGTGCTAGCCTCGTACAAAGCACGACCTCCGCAACTCAAGTGATAAGCAGGATAAAATGCCCTCGTAAACTAAACGAGCCAGCAGTGAAACGAAAAATGAGATTCGAGCAAAGTCAAATGGCGTGAAGCTTTCACTGCACAATTGTACTTTGTGCGTGTCCACTCTCAAGGCCATGTTACAAGATTGGTATCCGACTGCAATGTTGTACAGATACAACAGTAAGAGATCCTGCCGTCGACCACGCAGAACATGGACCGCAGAAACACAGGAGGCGCTGAAATGTTTTTTATACGAAGCGAACAAAAGGGCCCATCCAGAGATCACTTCTTGTTCTGACGCCATGAGTCATTCCAAGAGTAGAGACAGAAAGAAGATATTCTAAACCCTGTTGATCGCCTACTTCTTGTTCTGTGGCTGTGCGAAAGACTGGAAGGACCGAATGTAAGATGGGCCTGCGTGCCCAATTTGTGACCCTTTAAAAAAAAAGTTCGTTCGTTTGATCCTTTCTTCCTATTGGAAAGATGAATATTCCTCGCTAGTTGCCTTCGACTGTCTTCCACTTCAGAGTGTGATTTCTTGACCTGTTGTCAAAACGTTTTTTATGTTGAATTCCTGCCACCATTTCTTGTTTTTAATCTTCGGGCGTTTTGAGCCTTGCTTACGTTGCTAAATATAATTTCACGCCACACTTGATAGAGTTTGAAAGGCGTTTGTCGACTGCTTGGGGAACTGACATGCTAAATATAATCTTGAGCCAATGGAAGCAAGTGACCAATACCCAAACATGACCAGGTCATCAGTCAGGAGGGAACGGGGCCGCTACGAGTGACAGGGTGATCTGAACAACACTGGACACTCAGAGGAAAGGCAAGACAGGCATAGTATCACACCGCTAATGGCATCCTCGGAATTGGAACTCTAAGCTAGCTGCTGAAGATGAGGATGGGGCTGTTACGGCAATGTTCTGAGTGCTGTGCTGAACTCGGCTAAACTAGATGATGATGACTAATGAACCTGCTAGAGCTTCCGCACACGACAGCACCAACAGGGGTCGTCCTGTACATGTGTACATCGTCACCGGTTTTTGTGTTTGCCCATCGCTGTAAAAATAACAAAACATATGGGCGGCTCCTTCTCTAGCAGTTGCTTTATTCTTCTTCAACCATGGCTGGATCGTCCGTCAAACACCAAGCAACCGTCGCCTCATCGCCTCTCTAACACCGGTTTGTGCACCACACAGCAGCGATGGTATAAGTAATGTAGTCCTAGTTGTATTACTAGTATCAGTAATAGTAGTAGTGACAGCAGCACCTGCAGTGTAGTAGTAGTAATACTAGTAGTAGTAGCATCAGCAATAGTAGCAGTACGTTGAATCTTGAATGTTGAATAAAGAATCGACATTTTAGCACTCAGTAAACGCATATAAGCGCCCCGTCCCCATCTTCAGCAGTAAGCGAAGAGTTTCATTTCCGATGGCAACAGTAATTGTCGGATTGTATATCTGTCTTGGCCTTGAGTGTTGAGTGTCAGCCAGATCCCCTGGTAACTCCTCGAAGTTCCATTCTCCTCAGACCGTAATGATCTATTTGCGCTTCAGCTTTGTTTACCCGCTCACAGAAGACGCTTACACTATCCAGCTTGTCATACATCAGTTCACCGCCAAGTGGTAGAGAACTGGCCAGTCTATCCGTCTGCTCATTTCCCAACACACCGGCATGTCCTGGAAAGAATATCCGAAGAATACTAAGCACATCGGCCTGCTACAAGCCTACTGATTCCCACGCTTTTCTTCTCTACACGTCTCACCATCCCTCTTCTTGCAAGGACTCTATTCCGTTCTCCAAACTTCTACGCCTCCGCAGACAATGCCAGGAGAACGACGACTTTCACAGCAAGGCCCTGAAAATGTTGGACTTTTTCCGGGTATCCTGAACATGTCCTATCTGCTGCCTTTCACCGTGCACGGTCTTTCCATCGTGCCGAAGCTCTCGCTTCCAAGCCGAAACGTCACAACAACAGACCTATTCTCACACTTACCTACCACCCTCATAACATCCGCGCCAAGAATATTTTCCTCAGGCATCTCTCCATCCTTAAAGCCGACCCCGCCACCAGCAGGATTTTCTCTGAACCTCCTCTAGTGGCCTACAGGCATGATCGTAACCTCTAGGACATTCTAGTCAAGAGTAGGTTACACCCCGCGTCTGAGCTCCACTTCAGCACGGTCTCTTGCCTTAGACCTGTATGCAGAACCTGTCCATATGTGGTACAGGTGGCCAGTCTAGAATTCCCTAACGCCACCTTCCACACACGTGAAGCATTCTATTGTACCAGCAGCAATGTCATTTATGCCATCAACTGCAAGAGATGTGGCATTAAATACATTGGTGAAAGAGGTCTACGGCTGGCTGACAGGTTCAGACAACATCTTTTGGACGTGCAAAATGGTGCCCTAAAACCAGTACCGTTGCACTTCAATTCCCAGGATCACCAAGGTGTCCACGACATGGAGGTGACAGCCATTAAATCCAGCCATTCCAGCGACAGAGTCCGGAAGTCTCTTGAAAATCGCTTTATTTATACTCTGGGGACTTTTACGCCCTCCTGAATGAATTGAAAACAAGTTTCACTTTAACTTCCAGGGGATTAAACTGCCCTCACAGTTTCAACCCCTACACCCCAGTTATGGCCCCTGATACTCCACGGAAAGGATGGGGGGGGGGGGGGGGGGAGGGGGTAGTTATTCCCCCAGCTGACACGTGCGGTCAGTCTGCTGAGTAACAACCAACCTGGCCGCTTCGTGATACCAGCTAAGTGATTTTTTTTTTTTATCTATGTAGTATTGTTTATTTTGTGTGTGCTGATGAAGGCTGAATAGCCGCAACGTTCACGTTTTGTTTGTGTTTGTTATTTTGTTATGCTTGCTAATATACTTTTCGTTCGGGTTTATATCTTGTCTTGAAAAGTACACGGGACCGCTGGAGTGATGCTTGCCACTCTGCACGGAGCACACCTGTCTCCACCTTTCTCAACAATCACGGGATGTGTGTACAGCTGATTGTCAAGCCAGTGGAAGTCAACAGAGACCGCCCCCACCTCCAAACTCAAACTCGACGTTGTGATATCATAATCAAGGCTTTGATGAACTAAGCGACGTCCATTCGCCTTTGCTTTAAACTGCTATGCACTTCGTCTGCCCCTCAACACAGAGCCAACTGCATAAATAATCACAACACTTGGGCGGGAAATATCATCAATCATTTGTTGAACTTCTCACTCTGCAGCACCAGCTGGCCAGCCTCTGCAGTCACGAATTAACAGGATTATAACCATACATAATTATGAAACTTGCTCGGACACTTTGACCCACTTCTCACCTCGCACACATTTATCAAGCCTCCACGTGTCTCATT
Organism: Candidula unifasciata; assembly: GCA_905116865.2. Lineage (NCBI taxonomy): Eukaryota > Metazoa > Mollusca > Gastropoda > Stylommatophora > Geomitridae > Candidula > Candidula unifasciata. Next base: position 51,310 of record CAJHNH020000880.1, on the reverse strand, counting down.
GTGTCTTCAACAGGCGCCTTTCAAGACCTTCCTCTTTTCAGTCTGTGACCCTTAGATCTTCCCAGGTGCTTCTTGTTTGTAGCTACTCTGAGATATGACTTTGCTTGCAGAACTTTGAGCCTATCTGCAATAGTAGGCAGTGCAAATATAAAATATCGCATGCATTCTCCCGGGGTATCTACTTGTGTTCGCATACACGTTGTCACTCAATTAAAGAGTTGTAAGTTCTAGACTTTCTACCCAGCTTGTAACAATTTGTGATCAGTAACCGTTCCGTTATGTTTGGCATACCGCCTGCTGATAGAAATGTCCCAGTAAGCATATCTGTGAGTGTGTGTGTGCGTGTGTGTGTGAGTGTGCGTGCGCGTGTGTGTTATGTAAACAAATATTGAGTTTTCATGTTGCCTTACTTAAGATAAATAAAAGACAAACAAAACAGACACTGATTGGCAGCAAACATTCAACATGGTTACAGTAACTAGAGTCAGCTGATTGACAGGAGCTTGTCAAAACATCAAACTGCACTCGTGTCACATGTTTCCCTCTCAGGTGTTTCTTCCCACTAGACGTCTTCCCTGAGCTGCGGATGTTTCACTGAGTGGGGAATCATTATCATCATCATCAAGTACTGACTTGCCGACCGACGTGGGCGGTCAAAACTCTCTACAATCTGTGATCCGCCACCTCGTGAATCACTTCGTGTCCTGACACTCCTCCATGCTATGACAAAAGAATGTCTATAATCTTCTCACGCTGTCTTCCTCTGCCTCTCTTTCCAAAGATCTTCCCAGTTGTACCAACATGCTCCATTTCCCTCTTCTCACAACATGGCCAAAAAAAGATGACGGTCTCATGCTGATGTCTGTGATAATTTGTCTTCTGGCACTCGCCTCTTTCAAAACATCTGGGTTGCTCCTTTTTAGCTATTGAAGGAATTCTAAGGTTTCTTGTGTAAAACCACATCTCCAAGGCCTCCAGAATTTTTCGATTTGGATATAAAAAATGTAGGATTCACATCAGTATGTAAAAACTGGCTCTATAAAGCAAGCTAGATTATTTTCCCAACTCCAATGATATTTATTTATTCCGTAACGTGTTCTTTATTTTATAATATACTTGTCCTATTCTGTGCCTTATCTCTGTGATACGTCTTCCGTCGGATGTCATTCGTGTGCCTTGATACTCCAGTTCTATACTTGTCCTATTCTGTGCTTTATCTCTGTGATACGTCTTCCGTCGGATGTCATTCGTGTGCCTTGATACTTCAGTTCTATATTTGTCCTATAAAAATCGCTTTTGATAACTTATTCTGAATTTAGGCACTATCATTTTCTTGACAATTACTATTACCCCAGTCTTCTCATTATTTAACTTGATGCCTATTTTATGACTGTCTACTACAACCGTATCTATCAATTCCTGTAGTTCTGTCTAACTTGTCGCTACAAAGACTGTGTCATCGTGAGCAGAACGTAGAGTGCGGAAAAGACATTCAAAATATTCAGACCACATCGCTGCATTTGTGAACTGATTTAAAATCAGTTTCTACTAGTATGTCAATTAATACATACTTTATGTTTTAGGGTACATAAATTATAAGTCGAACAAGTATCAAAGAAAATGGATTTTTACGTGAAAGAACAGCATCTGAACAATTGTAGCTGATAGAATCACAAGGAGACTGGAAATGTAAGCCATATGCATACAGTCGTGTTGATTAGTACACGAGTTTTCTTAATATTAAACTGTGAGTTCTCGAGTTTTGAAACCTACTATAACAAGTTCTGATACATGGAGCAGTGAGCGTGATGTGTCTAATGTTTAACCTATAACTCGTTTAGAAATGCCATTTCTTGACACAAGCAAATGGCCGTATTTATGTGGGTTTTTTTTTAAATTCAATCTCGAGGCAGAGGTGTCGTCTCCGCAGTGACGGTTGGCTGTAACTGATCTCTAACGTTCTGTCCTGGTTGTATATCTCTGAGATTTCAGCTCGTTTATCTTTTAATGTTACTCTTTTACTTGTATCGCCTTTAACTTTCACAGACTTGGGCTTAACTCTTGTCTCTTCCTCTCCCGCTCCGTCCATTTTTTTTCTCACGCTCTCCCAGTAGGACTTTTTTAAAAATAACAGTGCAGATCCTGTAATGTAGCGACATTTTTTCACTTGTTTAGTTTTTTCCCTCTCGTCTTCTATCAGCAACTCTGTTTCCCTCTCGTCTTCTATCAGCAACTCTGTTTCCCTCTTGTCTTCTATCAGCAACTCTGTTTCCCTCTTGTCTTCTATCAGCAACTCTGTTTCCCTCTCGTCTTCTATCAGCAACTCTGTTTCCCTCTCGTCTTCTATCAGCAACTCTGTTTCCCTCTTGTCTTCTATCAGCAACTCTGTTTCCCTCTTGTCTTCTATCAGCAACTCTGTTTCCCTGTCTTGGTCTCGCAGAACCCCTGCATTTGATTTTTATTGATTTTATTCTGTTTGTGTGTTTGTGTGTTTGTGTGTTTGTTTGTTTGTGTGTTTGTGTGTTTGTGTGTTTGTGTGTTTGTTTGTTTCCCTGACATTAAAACAGTTCTTCTAAATATCCTTCCCTAGAGAAGTCCAGTTTTACTTGTGTCTGCTTGTTCACAATACACAGCAAAGTTGAGTATACAGAACTTTCTTAAAAACAGCTTTCAATATATGTGTTTGGCATTTAGTCTTTGCAATACAACCACTCGCAATTAATGTATCATATGCTTTTATATGTCCAGGAAACATGCGACTATTATAAAGGTACTATCTTGAGACTTGTGTGTCACAATAAAAATAAATCCATGTCACAAAATGCGCAGGCCAAGTCAGCAGCAACAGTTGCGCAGTTCCAGCCTGTAGGACTGCAGGTCCGCATCATAAAATCAAGCTGCCTCTTGTTAGTGTGATTTAGCTATGGTTAAGACAATTCTTTCTTCAAAGAACACTATGTGTATGCCTAAAAAAAATTCGCCTGATTACAAAGATTACGGCATCCAACATATGATGGTAGGAAGAAAAAGGCCACTCCCACCCATTCCTGCTGTCCACTCAGAAGACAGTAATATCGTTTACGAGGAAACTGATGAATCTGCAGCTGATAATTATCATATTTATGAAGAAATCGACGAATCAGGAGATGACGGCACATTCTATGATGAGATTGATGAGTCGAAGATTGGCAGATTACCTGTAGAACGCAAACCACCTCAGTTGCCGCCAAGAAATCAACCGAGACGATCAAGTGAAAGCAGCAACCAGCCAAGATCTCCTGCCCCTTTCCATGCACCTCCCATGAAACCGTCTCCTCTACAACTTCCAATAGCACCTCGTAAGAGGACACAATCTACCCAACAGCAACTATATGAATCTAGAGATGACGATGATGATATGTATGAAGACAATGACCGATCTTCGGCGTACCGATCATCCACTTCAAGCGCCTATGACGGTTACCAAGACATCGGTGCACCGAAAGCTCGTTCATCGACTAGATCAGATGATTATCACATTTATGAAGAGATCGACGAATCAGGAGATGACGACACATTCTATGATGAGATCGATGAGTCGAAGGTTGGCAAAACGCGCAAATCGCCTGCGGAACTTAAACCACCTCGGCTGCCTCCAAGAAATCCTGCAAGATATGCAAATGTACAAGAACAAAGTACGTACAAAAATGTTAAATCAAGACATAACATAATATTCGCCTGGTCTTAGAAGTGGGATTAGGTAGCTGTGTAGCCAATCCGTTTGTACTGAAGCTGTTTGCTCTGGTTGACGCGACAAGCCAACTCACTCATCTCCTCTTCAATCATGCTTTTCACGTGAGCATACCTGACTCTGTCTGGCCCCGGCGGTGTTTCTTTTGCTTCTAACATTATATTTTGTTATCATAAGGGCGGGTTTAGTTCTGTATAAGGAATCCAAATAGCTGTAGAACAGCTTCATTTAATTCCTAATCAATGTATGTTTTGTATTTAGAGTGATATAACCGAGCTTCGGCGTTTACACCAGTGGCTGTTATTCTATCTCCGTTATCGCGGAGTGTTTAGCCGTGTGTACCAAACCTGACATCCAACATTGTGAAGACCATTTCTGTCTCCGTTATCGCGGACTGTTTAGCCGTGTGTACCAAACCTGACATCCAACATTGGGAACACCATTTCTGTCTCTGTTATCGCGGACTGTTTAGCCGGGTGTACCAAACCTGACATCCAACATTGTGAAGACCATTTCTGTCTCTGTTATCGCGGACTGTTTAGCCGGGTGTACCAAACCTGACATCCAACATTGGGAACACCATTTCTGTCTCTGTTATCGCAGACTGTTTAGCCGGGTGTACCAAACCTGACATCCAACATTGTGAAGACCATTTCTGTCTCCGTTATCGCGGAGTGTTTAGCCGTGTGTACCAAACCTGACATCCAACATTGTGAAGACCATTTCGCCCCACATTAGATGCGAATAAATATTCCCCCACTTTCACGGAAATTCTTTTGTGTGTGTTCTTGTGTATGGATACACTGTGTTTTGATTAATAACGATCGCTATTGTATGTGTAGCTATGTGTGAATGTTCTGTGGTGTATGATATATGTACAGATAAAACTGTTGTTTTTTTAATTAATGATGATCACTATTGTTTGTGTAGTCATGTATGAATGTTCCGTGGTGTATGCTTTTGTGGATGGATATACTGTGTTTTGAATAATAACGATCGCTATTGTTTGTGTCGTTATGTATGGAGGAACTGTTGTGTAAGTTTTAAAGTATGGATATACTGTGTTGTCATTAACAATGTTAAGTGGTGTGTGTGTAACTATGTAAGATCTCTCTGTGATGTGTGTGTATGTGTGCGTGTGTGTGTGTGTGTGTGTGTGTGTGGGTCGAACACACTAGATGATTATCACATTAATGATGAAATCGACGAATCGTCAGGTGACGACCATTTCTATGATGAGATCGATGAGTCCAAGGTTGCCAAAACTCGCACTGCACCTGTAAAACTTAGACCACCTCGCCTGCCACCAAGAAATTCTCCGAGACATGCAAATGAAAGCAGCAAAGTACAAAACCAAAGTATGTACTAAAATGTTAAACTAAGACATAGCATAATGTTTGCCCATTGTTCGAAGTTTGTTTAGGTAGCTGTGTAGCCAACCCGGCTGTACTGAAGCTGTTTGCTCCGGTTGACGCGACAAGTCATCTCCCTCATCGCCTCTTCACTCATGCTCTTCATATAGTCATATCTGATACCATCTGGCCATAGCGCTGTTTCTTTTGCTTCTAACATTATATATTGTTATTATAAAGGAGGGTTTAGTTCTGTATAAGGAATCCAAATAGCTGTAGAACAGCTTCATTTAATTCCTAATCAATGTATGTTTTGTATTAAGACTGATATAACCGAGCTTCGGCGTTTACAACAGTGGCTGGTAATTCTATCTCTGTTATCGCGGACTGATTTAGCGGGGTGTACCAAACCTGACATCCAACATTGTGAAGACCATTTCGCTCCACATTAGGTGTGAATAAGTATTCTCCCATCCCCCACTTTCGTGCATGTTTTTTAGTGTGTGTTCTTGTGTATAGATAGACTGTGTTTTGATAATGACGATCGCTATTGTTTGTGTAGTCATGAATGAATGAATTGGGGTGTATGTTCTTGTGTATGGATAAACTGTGTTTTGATTAATAACGATTGCTGTTTTATGTGTTGTTATGTCAGATCTTTCTGTGTGTGTGTGTGTGTGTGTGTGTGTGTGTGTGTGTGTGTGTGTGTGTGTGTGTGTGTGTGTGTGTGTGTAGGTCGAACACATTAGATGATTATCACATTATTGAAGAAATTGATGAATCGTCAGGTGACGACCATTTCTATGATGAGATCGATGAGTCAAAGATCGCCAAAACTCGCACAGCACCTGTAAAACTTAAACCACCTCGGCTGCCACCAAGAAATCCTCCAAGATATGCAAATGAACAAGAAGAAAGTAAGTACAAAAATGTTAAACTAAGACAAAGTATAATGTTTGCCTTGTTTTGGAAGTAGAATTAGCTAGCTGTGTAGCCAACCCGTGTGTACTAAAGCTGTTTCTCTGGTTGACGCGACTTTGTTGTGAACCATTTTCTCCTCGATAAGTTATGTTACAGAAAGAATGACGTCAGGTAATAAAAGTAAATGAAAAATTTTATTGTAACGAGTGCAAAGCCGATATGCACGCGGAAAATGTTGGCAATATGAAACCCGCGTGAATCGGAGAACACCAGAAAGTCGTATGGGGCATAATTATAATGAGGGCGTTAGAAGACTATGTAATGCCTTAGAAAGAGCGTGTGGACAGTCCCGTTTGGGCTAAGAAACTGAATGCATGGAGAGCGGAGGAGTGATTGTTGTATCCAGTGTGCGTCTGATATGTCTGCAAAGTTTCCAACGCCTACTTGGCCAGGCAGCAAAGACAGACGGCTATTCGTTTGCCAGCTTATTGTGTTCGTCACCGTCATGAAAAACAGTTGTTTGTTTCAATTGCTATGGCGAAGGGAGTTGTGTTTCGTCTCAAGGTATAGTTTATACTTTTCGTGCGTATTAAGATATATATGAGCACCTAAACTTATTACCTCATCATGTACAGGCTGAAGAAAACAGCAAGCGGGGAATAAAGAGTGAAGCCGCATTGTACCATTCACTGTCGTCCATTTTTACTCATGGTGTTAACTGTCGGTGCATAAAAGGTGAGTCTGCAAGTGACTGGAGCCAGAGTGAATAAGAACAGAGTCATTGCAGAAATGGGTGCTCGTCTGAGCGAAAGAGGCTAAGGAAAATTTGTTTTAGACAATATATTCCCAACAAGATGACTGAGATTAGCTACTAACCAGATACCGGGTAGAACCATTTCCAATCACAGACAGGAAATAGAAGGCTAGTGATTTAAGAATGTTATTGGGGAAGATTGGAGGCGAAGTTGCGACACCCCATGTCCGACTGTTTACTGATTGGAACAGTCATTACAGAAATGAAAACCATTCAAACAAAAAATCCAAAGGCTACAATCACTTATAAGGAAAAGTCCACGATCCAAGCTTTTCCGGTCATCTAACAACAGAAACGCAATAAAACAGTTGTAGACAGTGATAGTGCGGGAGCAGTCATCTATGGTAGCAGAGGTATACAAGTGTAAGTGATGAACGTAGGACTAGGGCTATCCTTCTACAGCGATTCTAAAGCTAAAAGTGTATCCGACGACAGTGTGGTGAAGAGTAGTTGCCTATCTGCACCGAGCAGCTCAGAAAATAGTCGACATCAGATCCTTCCATTCGGATCTGTTTTCAAAATGTAAAGATCTAGCAACGATTACAACACCGGGTGGAATGTTAAACCCAAGCTTAGAGGAAAATTCATGTTTAACATGCTCTGGCACTGGGTAGTCGTGTCACAGCTCAACAGTAACAAGCGTGGCAGAATATTTGGTAGAAACCTCCCACAGTACGTGGTGGTGGGAATTGAAGATACAGAAAATGGCGCGATGCCTGTTGTGCAATGTTGGCGGTGCCCGTATGTGATTAAAATGTATCGCGTGGGCAGCTGCTGATCTGTTGGCGACAAGTTCTGCTATCATCAATGATGAACTGCATTTCTAATGTTGGACTGTTTGTGTTAGCACTTCGGATGGCTACCGCATGCTTTAAAGCGAGTATATGCTAGATATGCTGAGACAGCAGTCTGTCAATCTTTCCACAACAGACTATGATAAACATTCTGTGTGTTTTTCGTTGGCACAGGAGCGTTTGCCATGAAGCTGAAACTAAGACTACCAGACCAGACCAGTACTAGAAGCCTACGATACCTTAAGATAATCGAATACTCATTGACACCTCTAGATCATCAAATACTGATCGACACCTCAAGATCATTGAATACCAATCGTTCCATAATACACAAGATTGCAATAATAATAACGCATTCCAAAGACGTAAACTCCTCTTCACTCACGCTCTTCCAGTGGGCATACCTGACTCTGACTGGCCCCGGCGCAGTGTCGTTTGTTTTTTACAGTATATATTTTATAACATTAGGGCGGGTTTAGTGCTGTATAAGGAATCCACAGCTTCTTTGTGTTCTATATTATTTTATGTTTTGTATTTAGACTGATATAACCAATCATAGGCCTTTACTACAGTGGCTGGTTATTCTATCTCTATTATCGCTGACTGTTTAGCGGGGTGTACCAAACCTGATATCCTACATTGTGAAGACCATTTCACCCCACATTAGGTGCGATTAAGAGTTTCCTTATCGCCCATTTTCGTAAATGTACCGTGGTGTATGTTTTTGTGTGTGGATAGATTGTGTTTTGATTAATAACGATCGCTGTTGTTTGTGTAGTCTTGTATAGATGAACTGTAAAGTTCTTGTGTATGGATATACTGTGTTTTGATTCATAAAGTTCAGTGTTGTGTGTGTGTGTGTGTGTGTGTGTGTGGGTCAAAAACCTCAGATAATTATCACAATAATGAGGACATCGACGAATCGTCAGGTGACGACCATGTCTATGATGAGATCGATGAGTCCAAGGTTGGTAAAACGCGCAAATCGCCTGCAGAACTAAAAAAACCGCCTCGGCTGCCTCCAAGAAATCCTGCAAGATATGCAAATGAACAAGATCAAAGTGCGTACCAAAATGTTAAACCAAGATAAAGACCCACAAACGTACGTAATTGTTCCCCACAGACAAGTGCTACACCCACACACATACGTAATTGTTCCCCCCAGACAAGTGCTACACCCACAAACGTACGTAATTGTTCCCCACAGACAAGTGCTACACCCACAAACATACGTAATTGTTCCCCACATACAAGTGCTACACCCACACACATACGTAATTGTTCCCCACAGACAAGTGCTACACCCACAAACATACGTAATTGTTCCCCACATACAAGTGCTACACCCACAAACATACGTAATTGTTCCCCACAGACAAGTGCTACACACACAAACATACGTAATTGTTCCCCACAGACAAGTGCTACACCCACAAACATACGTAATTGTTCCCCACATACAAGTGCTACACCCACAAACATACGTAATTGTTCCCCACAGACAAGTGCTACACACACAAACATACGTAATTGTTCCCCACAGACAAGTGCTACACACACAAACATACGTAATTGTTCCCCACAGACAAGTGCTACACACACAAACATACGTAATTGTTCCCCACAGACAAGTGCTACACCCACACACATACGTAATTGTTCCCCACAGACAAGTGCTACAACGACACACATACGCAATTGTCCCCCCCCCCCCAGACAAGTGCTACAACGACACACATACGCAATTGTTCCCCCTAGACAAGTGCTACACCCACAAACATACGCAATTGTTCCCCACAGACAAGTGCTACACCCACAAACATACGCAATTGTTCCCCACAGACAAGTGCTACACCCACAAACATACGCAATTGTTCCCCCTAGACAAGTGCTACACCCACAAACATACGTAATTGTTCCCCACAGAGGAGTGCTACATCCACAAACATACGCAATTGTTCCCCCCAGACAAGTGCTACACCCACAAACATACGTAATTGTTCCCCACAGAGGAGTGCTACATCCACAAACATACGCAATTGTTCCCCCCAGACAAGTGCTACACCCACAAACATACGTAATTGTCCCCCCCCCCCCAGACAAATGCTACACCCACAAACATACGTAATTGTTTCCCACTAGACAAGTGCTACACTCAAAAACATACCTAATTGTTCCCCCCTAGACAAATGCTACACCCACAAACATACGTAATTGTTCTGCTAGATAAGTGCTACACATAAACATACGTAACTGTTCCCTCCTAGATAAGTGCTACACCCACAAACATACGTAATTGTTACCCCTAGATAAGTGCTACACCCACAAACATACGTAATTGTTCCCCTAGATAAGTGCTACACATACAAACATACGTAATTGTTCCCGCTTGAAAAGTGCTACACTCACAAACATATGTAATTGTTTCCCCTAGATAAGTGCTACACACACAAATATACGTAATTGTTCCCCTTAGACAAGTGCTACACTCACAAACATACGTATTTGTTCCCCCTAGATAAGTGCTACACCCACAAACATACCTAATTTCCCCCCCCCCCCCTAGACAAGAGCTACACCCACAAACATACCTTATTGGTTCCGCCTAGACAAGTGCTACACCCACAAACATACCTAATCGTTTCCCCCTAGACAAGTGCTACACCCACAAACATAAGTAATTGTTCCCCCCAGACAAGTGCTACACCCTCGAACATACGTAATTATTCCCCCCAGTCATGTGCTACACCCACAAATATACGTAATTGTTCCCCCTATACAAGTGCTACACCTACAAACGTGCACAATTGCTCCACCAAGACGAGTGCCACCCCCACAAACGTACGCAATTGTCCCTCCCAGAAAAGTGCTACATTAACAAACATACGCAACTTTTCTACCCAAACTAAGGCTATCTCCATAAACATACGAAAATGTTCCACAGACAAGTGCTACACCCACAAACATACGAAATTGTTCCCCGAGAAAAGTGTTACACCCACAAACATACGCAATTGTTCCACCCAGATAAGTGCTACATCCACACACATATGACATTTTTCCACCCGGAAAAGTGCTACACCTACAAAAATTATCAAATGTTCAACCCAGACAAGTGCTACACACACACACATACGCAATTGTTCCACTCGGACCTGTGCTACACCTACAAACATACTCAATTGAAAAACGCACTATATGTTAATTGAACAGTTTATGACCGTCTCTCCTTCCATGTTACTGTGTTATATGTGCCGTTCTGATGGTTAGTTTCCATAATAATGATAATATTGTTGATGGATTGGAGCTTTTGCTGCCTATCTTATGTTGTAGCATCTGTATGTTCTGTTCTATCATTTTTTTAAAATCATTTTGTATATTACTAGCATAATCTAATCGCCTTTGCATGACGTGCCTTTTGTCTTACTGACTGCTTCAATACATTGTTTATGAAACTAATCTATTCTCTCTGCTGATAGTGGACCCAAGTAGACATTCTTCTTTGGTGGCTTGAGTTATATTCGTAAAATGAATCTTTTTTTTTTTTTTTTGGGGTCAACATGGTCTGACGCATTTGCTAAAATTTCAGTTTCAAGGTTTATTCATTGGCAAATTTCTCTGACACGGATGTTGTTGTTGTTTTTTTTCTTTTTTTTAATGGTAATATTTTCGTATTGTACTCTGGATGTGATGTTTGCAACGTCTTCTTCTTTTTCTTCTTCAGCATTCCGAGCTTTTTAGGTTTATAGCTACAGATATCCCCCGCCTCTTTTCATCTTTCTGGTTCGCCTTCTCTTTCCAGTTGGTGACACCGATTGTTTGCATGTCTGCCTGGACATTATCTCTCCGTCATCTTCTTGGTCTGCCTCGTGGTCTACGACCATTCATCTTTCTGGTGTATACTGTTTTTACTTCTCTGTCATCTGACATTCTTTCAATATGCCCCAACCATCTCAGTCTATTAGCTCTCATGATGCCAGTGATCAGTGGTGATTTAAACAGATTATGAATTTCGTTGTTTCTTCTCACACTCCATTAACCGCGGATGGCATCTTTGATGGGTCTAAAGATTGGTCTTAAGACCGCGGGAGCGGGTCTAAGGATACGCTCTCAGTCTCCAAGAAATGCCCTCAAGGCGGGCGTCTCCTAAAGCCTCTGACAGCAAAGTCCACCTGCTGGCCTTCTCGTGGCAGAGATGTTTAAACTGGCAGGTGAAGGGGCGAGAGCGAGTTACTGACGCTTTAACCAGACGCTTCAGGCAGATGAGGCTCGTCAGTACGGGAGTACATCCCATCTAGTAGAAAGAAAACTCTGATTTCAAACCTCGGGTAGATGAGCCTCGCTAGCAAAGGAGTACAGCTCATCTAAAAGGTTAGTTGCGTATCCTTTACAGGACGTTGCAGAATTAACCCCAGCAGCCCCTGGCTGTTGTGGTTTCTCTACGCAAATTTACGTCCAGTAGTTTGCCATTGCTTCCTATATACCACTGTCGAAACCAACGCAAGGCACAGATCACCCAGGAGAAGGAAAACTCTGATTTTAAACCTCCATTGGCTTGTGGCAATACCCTAACTTGGAAGGGGGGGGGGGGTGTGAGGTTACACATGGGTGTTTTATGCTGTGCATATGTAGCTACATAAGGATGTTGTGTTGTACGTGTGTAGTGACACAGGTGTGTTCTGTGTTGTGTGTATGTGTTTAGGTCGAAAACATCAGATGATTATCACATTAATGAGGAAATCGACGAATCGTCAGGTGACGACCATTTCTATGATGAGATCGATGAGTCGAAGATTGGCAAAACTCGCAAATCGCCTGCAGAACTTAAAAAACCTCGACTGCCACTAAGAAATTCTCCAAGATTTGCAAATGAAAGCAGCAAAGTGCAAGACCAAAGTACGTACTAAAATGTTTAATCAAGACCCAGCAAAGACACACACACATACCAACAGTTTCCATCCAGACAAGTGCAGTAGTCACAATCATACGTAATCGTGCAACGTAGACAAGTACAGTACCCATAAACATACGCAATCGTGCAACGTAGACACCTGCAGTACCCATAAACATACGCAATAATGCAACGTAGACAAGTGCAGTACCCATAAACATACGCAATCGTGCAACGTAGACAAGTGCAGTACCCATTAACATACGCAATCGTGCAACGTAGACAAGTGCAGTACCCATAAACATACGCAATCGTGCAACGTAGACAAGTGCAGTACCCATAAACATACGCAATCGTGCAACGTAGACAAGTGCAGTACCCATAAACATACGCAATCGTGCAACGTAGACAAGTGCAGTACCCATAAACATACGCAATCGTGCAACGTAGACAAGTGCAGTACCCATAAACATACGCACATTTTCAACCCAGTCAAGTGCAACAACGCCCACCTTACCACCTATGCGACCCCCCCCCCCCCCCCCCCCCCCCGCTCCCCCCCCCACACACACACACAGACTGCTCATCATCCTTCTCTTTCTAGCAATATCATCGGCATGTGCCACGTCGATAAGGATAGACAGTGATGAAATTTCCATCCTTTACGATCCGGAGAATCACCAATCATCTCACAGCTTCTCTCTTGACCCATGCATTATCCATGTCATCAGGGTTTTACGCCTTTGCTTCCCTTTGCTCTCTTTCAATAGATCTTACAAGCTGTCACCATGCTCTGGAGTTTAATCTCTGTCTTGAAATATAACTTCTGTAATTGAACAAACGAAACAATGTAATGACATATTTCATTCTTCATACAATATCCTGTGGTTAGTAATGGTTTTATTCTTTCGTTAATTTCCTAGGTCGTTTTTAAAGTGTAATTCTAGGATGTACACGAGATATCTCGGTAGTATGTATGCGATACATACTTGCACTGCCTATTATTGGAGATAGACTCAAAGTTCTGCATGCAAAGTCGTATCTCAGAGTAGCTGCGGACAAGAGGTTTAGGGTCACAGACTGAAAAGAGGAAAGTCTTGGATGGCGCAAGCTAAAGACACAATTAGACATGTGTGCAGGCTTGATAAATTTAGGCGAAGAGACGAGTAGGTCAAAGTGTCCGATCAGGTTTTAGAATCGTCCAGGGTTCTAGTCTCTTTGGGACGTGAGTGCAGGGACTGGCCAGTTGGTGCTGCAGAATCAGAAGTTCGACAAATGATTGATGAAAATTCCCGCCCAAGTGATGTGATTGTATATACAGATGGCTCTGTGTTGAGAGGCAGACGAAGTCTCTGATTTATTTTAACTACGCTTCTTCAAACGCTATGTAAGCTTTTGCAAACTTTAATTAGGTTTTCACTTACTCCATATCGAGCCATTTCTTTCTGTTATTTTTCCCCCAGGTCTAGCGTGTGTGTGTGTGTGTGTGTGTGTGTTTGTTTGTGTGTGTGTGTGTGTCTGTGTGTGTGTGAGTGTTTGTGTGTGTGTTTGTTCGTGTGTGTGTGTTAGTATGTGGCTACTTTAGCAAAACCATGTGTAAACACACATGTCCAAATATTGGACACAAACTGATTCTTGATTATATAAAGATAAAAGAATGTGCTCTAACTCTGTTCTATCTTGAGATTACTCCTGGAACCTCCAAAACTGTACTGGATAAGTCCGGACAATACATTCTTAGTACTGGAGACTGTTTGTTGCATAGCCAGTTTTTTTTTTTTTTTTTTTTTTTTTTTTTTTTGCATTTCCATTTTCTTTCTCTTACAATATAATTTATATTTTGTCCTAATCATCTTCTTTTTTACCATTCCGAGCCCTTGAAGCTCAGTACTGCAGATATCCCTCCTGTTTACATACCTTATCTTTTGGTGTACGGAATGCGAGTCTTTTCTGTAATGTTTCCTAATTTCTGTGCACATCTGATTCAGCCAGGTTTCTATATCCTCTCTGCATTTGTCCACTATTTCTTTATGCATATTAAAATATTCTTCTTTATCATTATTTTCCTTTCTTCTTTCATCCATCATTCACATAATTTTTTATGTCATCCTTTTCTTTTTGTCACAACGTGTGTCCTTTCCGCAAGCTCTGTTTATATCTACTAAATTTCCTCGCACAGTATGACCCATTGCTCATCAACAGTTTGTATAAATTTTATTGGAGATATCTCTGTTTTGCACAGTGGCACTGTATTGTTCTTTGCTTTTTTTTATTATTTTTAGATATTCATAAATTTGAATTGATATTTTAAGTTATCTTTTTTTATTAGCCTTGAGTATTATTCTACATTTTCCTATAACTTGAACATGATCACTATAACGGTCGGCGCCAGACAAAGTCTATGTTGTAATTAAATGTCTCATGAATTGTTTTTTTTGGGTGAAAATAATGTATTCTCAGTCTCAGTGCGGACATTATCGACTCAACTTTTCCAAGTCCACAATCGATGAGGGTTGTGTTTAACCAGATGGTTCTCTCGAGATATAATCAGGCAGCCTTCTCAGACACATTGACAAAGGTTTGAACACAAGAAGCTTGAACATGAACAAACGCTGAGAACTCTAGGTCGTTGACATATGTATTTTTACTGCTCTTAGGATGTTCCTCTCGTTCAATGCGCAGGAAGTTTGTTGTCCAGCATCAGCTTTATAGCCAAGAACAGGTTACTGACTGTCAACAAATCTGGATGACGCTCACGGTCAGCACCTCACGAGTGTTCTTCGATGTGCTGAAAAAATTGCATTCACAAACCACGCACCGCAGCAGATATTCCGTCCTGAGTTTCAAGTTGTCATGGATTAATTATCCAGCTTTTGAGTGACTCCGACCAGCGGCTTGATCACATTCACACGATCTTAGGACAACATTCACACGATCTTAGGACAACATTCACACAATCTCATGACAACATTCACACAATCTCATGACAACATTCACACGATCTCAGGACATCATTCACACAATCTCAGAAAAACAGTCACACAATCTCAGAAAAACATTCACACAATCTCAGGACATCATTCACACAATCTCAGAAAAACATTCACACAATCTCAGAAAAACATTCACCCAATCTCAGAAAAACATTCACACAATCTCAGAAAAACATTCATACAATCTCAGGACATCATTCCCACAATCTCTGGACATTATTTACACGATCTCAGGACAACATTCACACAATCTCAGGACATCATTCACACGATCTCAGGGCAACATTCACACGATCTCAGGACAACATTCACACAATCTCAGGACATTATTTACACGATCTCAGGGCAACATTCACACGATCTCAGGACATCATTCACACGATCTCAGGGCAACATTCACACGATCTCAGGACAACATTCACACAATCTCAGGACATTATTCACACGATCTCAGGGCAACATTCACACGATCTCTGGACAACATTCACACAATCTCAGGACAACATTCACACAATCTCAGGACAACATTCACACAATCTCAGGACAACATTCACACAATCTCAGGACAAAATTCACGCAATCTCAGGACTACATTCACACGAACTCATTACAACATTCACACGATCTCAGGATAACGTTCATACGATCACTTTAATCATTCCAAACGTCGAAAGATCCTTTTCTCGCTGAATTTAAAGAGAGGAAGAGGGAGAGAGAGAGATAGAGAGAGAAACAATACTGAATTTTCTAATTCGTTTAAAGCTTAAAAAGCCTCTTCACAATTTTCGTGCGCTCAAAACTGTACACACGATTTCATGCTTTCCTCACCTTGCACGCTATGGTCAACTTGCACGTTTACCTCGACATCTCACCATGCACTAGATCTATTCATGCATGTATTATATTAGGGGTCAACTCCATCCACCTGGACTCTCGGGCAGTTTATGGTTGGTAGCTGTCCTCATTTGTAAGTAATGAGAGCATATCCCAACCACTGAGAAAATGAGTCGTTACAGTTACCAGTTATCATGGTATGTGACTCAGCCCAAGCTATCATTCTGTCATTCTTTCCTCCTAGCATACAGAAGCTTCACACACTTTTTTTTTTTTCACTTTTAATTTTTGCACTGACATCGCCCTTTAAAAATTGGTAATTACCACGAGGCTGCCCTCATGAGCCCGTGTCTCTCCGGGCGTGCGATTTCCTGACAGCTCTCTCTCTCTCTCTCTCTCTCTCTCTCTCTCTCTCTCTCTCTCTCTCTCTCTCTCTCTCTCTCTCATGGTTGTAGCCGTTTCCACGGGCTGCTGTATATTCTAGACGTGTCAGCATACACGTTCCTACATGCTGTGCGGAAAATCGTCATTGGGTTCATAAGGGTGACAGTGTATGGTTAGGTGCTTAATATGTGATAGTGTATGGTTGGGTGCATAAAGGGTGACAGTGTATGGTTAGGTGCTTAATATGTGATAGTGTATGGTTAGGCGCATAAAGGGTGACAGTGTATGGTTAGGTGCATAACGGGTGACAGTGTATGGTTAGGTGCATAACGGGTGACAGTGTATGGTTAGGGGCATAATATGTTACAGTGTATGGTTAGGTGCATAAAGGGTGACAGTGTATGGTTAGGTGCAAAAATGGTGACAGTGTATGGTTAGGTGCATAACGGGTGACAGTGTATGGTTAGGGGCATAATATGTGATAGTGTATGGTTAGGGGCATAATATGTGATAGTGTATGGTAAGGTGCATACAGGGTGACAGTGTATGGTTAGGTGCATAATATGTGACAGTGTATGGTTAGGTGCATAAAGGCTGACAGGGTATGCTTTGAGGCATAAAGGGTGACAGTGTATGGTAAGGTGCATAAAGGGTAACTGTGTATGGTTAGGTGCATAACGTGTGATAGTGTATGGTTACGTGCATAAAGTGTGATAGTGTATGGTTAGGGGCATAAAGGGTGACAGTGTATGGTTAGGTGCATAAAGGTTGACAGTGTATGGTTAGGTGCATAAAGAGGGACAGTGTATGGTTAGGTGCATGTTCATGTACAGGCGTTAGTGTATGTTCTTCTTCTTCTTCTTCACTTCCTCTTTTACCGCTGTGGGTGTCGAGGGAAATATAAGGTTCTGTCTCTAGCTCTTCTGGCTGCCTCGACCATAGGCACATCGTGCTGTTGTAGAGTTTCTCTGATGTTATCCTTCTATCTTGTTCTTGGTTTACCCCGTGCTCTACGTCCTTCTTCTCTTTCCATGTATGCTTTGTATTTTATGGTGTCACAAGGCATTCTCTCTAAGTGGGCAAACCATTTCACTTTCTGTCTTCGTATGTAATCCGGAATTGGTTCTGTGCCGACTTTTTCTCTTATGATCTCATTCCTGATCTTATCTTTTATGGTCACTCCTACAGCCCTTCTCAGACATCTCATTTCCGTGGTTACTAATTTTCTTTTATGGTTTGTTGTGAGTGACCATGTCTGGCACTGGTAGCACAGAGTCGGAATAAATATGCTTTGAATAAGATGTCTCTTTGTGCTGATTGGGATTGTCTTATGCTGTAAGAGGGGAGCTAGCTGTCCCAATACTTGGATTGCTTTACTGCATCTAATGGTAATTTCTTTATCCAATTTTCCATCTTCATTCTATGTGCTTGTGTTTTATTGGTAACAGTGTATGAAAAATGTCTTGTGTATTTAGGCGTGTTCGAGTATGTATAGGGGCTGTATGCGTATGTTAGGGTGTCTGTAACACTATGGGTGGCGCTATGATTGTGCATGTGAGTATGCATGTGTTTGAGTGCATGTATGTTTTTGCTTTTCTATAAGGGTGAAAGAATGTATGTGTGGGTGTATGTATATACATGTATAAAGGTCCTTGAGTCTGACTACGTATGGAATTAAAAAAGTTATCAGTCTACGTGTACATTCGGATTGTGTATGATTGTGTATACATGATAGATGTATGCAATATTTCCTTAAATTAAAAAAAAAAAAAGTTATGTAAAAGTAAAGATCCCTTTTCACGACTTAGCAGCATAGGGAATATGAAAAGAGCACCCTTTTTTTACAGACAATCGGCACCAGATGGGTAATGTGGTCAGCATTACGTCGACCGACTTAACTTTACCAGGACAGCCATCCTGGTACCTATTTTAGGCTGGGTCGACCAGCGACGCCCCATACCTTGATAAAAATCCACGCAGAAAGCAGTGAGTTTTGATCTCGGTACGTTGAAAACACGAGTCGGACTCGCAACGCCTAAGCCACGGACGCCGCTATATTAAAAAAAAAAAAAAACATAGCATAATTTATAGATACGATGAAGTTTGAAAATGGTTAATTAAAAGAGCGAATGTAAAAGAGGCCTGTGTGTCGGATTAAACATCCTTTGAATAAAATGTTTGATTGTTTGTTTAGCATATGAAACAGATGATTACGAAGTTCCAGTAAAACCAGCCGCGACATCTAAATTACAACCCAGAACGTCTCCCTCAAGAGGACTTTCAACATATGAAACAGATGATTACGAAGTTCCAGTAAAACCAGCCGCGACATCTAAATTGCAACCCAGAACGTCTCCCTCAAAAGGACTTTCAACATATGAAACAGATGATTACGAAGTTCCAGTAAAACCAGCCGCGACATCTAAATTGCAACCCAGAACGTCTCCCTCAAGAGGACTTTCAACATATGAAACAGATGATTACGAAGTTCCAGTAAAACCAGCCGCGACATCTAAATTGCAACCCAGAACGTCTCCCTCAGGAGGACTTTCAACATATGAAACAGATGATTACGAAGTTCCAGTAAAACCAGCCGCGACATCTAAATTGCAACCCAGAACGTCTCCCTCAAGAGGACTTTCACCATATGAAACAGATGATTACGAAGTTCCAGTAAAACCAGCCGCGACATCTAAAGTGCAACCCAGAACGTCAACCTCAAGAAGACTTTCAACATATGAAACAGATGATTACGAAGTTCCTGTTCAATCAAACCAAACATCTAAAATGCCACCCAGAAGGTCTCCCTCTAGAAGACCTTTAACATATGAAACAGATGATTACGAAATTCCTGTTAAACCAAACCAAACATCTAAAATGCCACCCAGAATCACCCCCTCTAGAAGACCTTCAGCATATGAAACAGATGATTACGAAGTTCCGGTTAAACCAATCTCAACATATAAAGTGCAGCCGGGGACGTCTCCCTCAAGAAGACTTTCAACATATGAAACAGATGATTACGAAGCTCCAGTTAAAAAACACCCACCATCTAAAGTGCAACCAGGTACGCCTCCCTCAAAAGGACAAACATATGAAACAGACGATTACGAAGTTTCAGTTAAACCACCCATAACATCTAAAGTGCAAACTAGGACGTCTGCTACTAGAAGACCCTCAACATATGAAAGAGATGAATACGAAGTTCCTGTTAAACTAAACCAAACATCTAAAATGCTACCTAGGATGCCTCGCAAACCTAGAAAACCTTTAACATATGAAACAGAAGATTACGAAGTTCCAGTGAAACCACCCGCAACATCTAAAGTGCAACCAAGAACGTCTCCACCTAGAAGACCCTCAACATATGAAACAGACGATTACGAAGTTCCAGTTAAACCACCCCTAACATCAAAAGTACAACCTAGGACGTCTGCTACTAGAAGACCCTCAATATATGAAACAGATGAATACGAAGTTCCTGTTAAACCAGCTCCAACATCTAAACTGCAACCCAGAATGTCGCCCCTTAGAAGACCCTCATTATATGATGAAACAGATGATTACGAAGTTCCAGTTAAACCACCCGCAACATCTAAAGTGCAACCAAGGACGTCTCCCGCTAGAAGACCCTCAACATATGATGAAACAGATGATTACGAAGTTCCAGTTAAACCACCCGCAACATTTAAAGTGCAGCCAAGGACGTCTCCCGCTAGAAGACCCTCAACATATGATGAAACAGATGATTACGAAGTTCCAGTTAAACCACCCGCAACATCTAGAGTGCAGCCAAGGACGTCTCCCGCTAGAAGACCCTCAGCATATGATGAAACAGATGATTACGAAGTTCCAGTTAAACCACCCGCAACATCTAAAGTGCAGCCAAGGACGTCTTCCGCTAGAAGACCCTCAGCATATGATGAAACAGATGATTACGAAGTTCCAGTTAAACCATCACCACCAACTAAAAAGCCTTCCCCGATGGTCCCTTCTAGAAGACCACCGAATGAAACAGAAGATTACGATGCTGCAGCCCGACCTCTACCACGACCAAGACAACTGTGGGAGCCACCACCAATACCGGAGAGGCCGAACAGAAACTCAAACTTCGATTACCCACCTAAAACTACATCTGCCAGCTATTCGACATACAGCCAAACGCCACAGTATGACAAGTCTGTGTCATTGTGTCAGACTGCCAGCAGTCTTCATGACGACACGTCCGTAACAAACAATGGGAAATCTGCATCTTGGTTTGATCCTCTGAGCGAGTCATCGAATCTCATTGAGTTAAACCGGAACACGTTTCAGGAATTTGTGCGAGCTAGTAAAGCTGCCATGGTGATGTTCTATCACCCGTCGGATGGAAGATCACAGCAGCTCCAGGATCAATATGTTCAGGTGGGTAGTTGAGTCATGTTTGTGCGTCTCCAGTTGTACAATTATCTATCTATCTATCTATCTATCTATCTATCTATCTATCTATCTATCTATCTATCTATCTATCTATCTATCTATCTATCTATCTATCTATCTATCTATCTATCTATCTATCTATCTATCTATCTATCTATCTATCTATCTATCTATCTATCTATCTATCTATCTATCTATCTATTATCTATCTATCTATCTATCTATCTATCTATCTATCTATCTATCTATCTATCTATCTATCTATCTATCTATCTATCTATCTATCTATCCTATCTATCTATCTATCTATCTATCTATCTATCTATCTATCTATCTATCTATCTATCTATCTATCTATCTATCTATCTATCTATCTATCTATCTATCTATCTATCTATCTATCTATCTATCTATCTATCTATCTATCTATCTATCTATCTATCTATCTATCTATCTATCTATCTATCTATCTATCTATCTATCTATCTATCTATCTATCTATCTATCTATCTATCTATCCCAGCTTTTGTGTGTGTATGTGTTTTTGTGTGCCCGTGACTGCATGTGTGTGTGTCTGTATGTGTCTGGGTTGTATGCGTGTGTGTTTCAGAGCGTGTGTATGTGTGTGTATGTATGTATGTATTTTTGAATGTATGTATGTATGTATGTATGTATGTATGTATGTATGTATGTATGTATGTATGTATGTATGTATGTATGTATGTATGTATGTATGTATGTATGTATGTATGTATGTATGTATGTATGTATGTATGTATGTATGTATGTATGTATGTATGTATGTATGTATGTATGTATGTATGTATGTATGTATGTATGTATGTATGTATGTATGTATGTATGTATGTATGTATGTATGTATGTATGTATGTATGTATTTATGTATGTATGTATGGATGGATGGATGGATGGATGGATGGATGGATGGATGGATGGATGGATGGATGGATGGATGGATGGATGGATGGATGGATGGATGGATGGATGGATGGATGGATGGATGGATGGATGGATGGATGGATGGATGGATGCATGATGCATGCATGCATGCATGTATGCATGTATGCATGTATGTATGTATGTATGTATGTATGTATGTATGTATGTATGTATGTATGTATGTATGTATGTATGTATGTATGTATGTATGTATGTATGTATGTATGTATGTATGTATGTATGTATGTATGTATGTATGTATGTATGTATGTATGTATGTATGTATGTATGTATGTATGTATGTATGTATGTATGTATGTATGTATGTATGTATGTATGTATGTATGTATGTATGTATGTATGTATGTATGTATGTATGTATGTATGTATGTATGTATGTATGTATGTATGTATGTATGTATGTATGTATGTATGTATGTATGTATGTATGTATGTATGTATGTATGTATGTATGTATGTATGTATGTATGTATGTATGTATGTATGTATGTATGTATGTATGTATGTATGTATGTATGTATGTATGTATGTATGTATGTATGTGAGTGTGTATGTATGTATGTGATTTTGTATGTATTTTTGTATGTACGTGGGTATGTATGTGTGTATGTATATGTGTGCATGTTCGTGTGTATGTGGATGTATGTGTGTACTGGGTTCCTATGTGTTTGTGTGTAAGTGAGTGATTGGGTTTGTGTGTGTATGTGGGTGTGTGTGTTCGCGCGTAAGCGTGCGCAGATATTTTACCACCCATGCTTTTGTTTTTGATTTCATTTCCATAATATGCGTATCATTACATGAATATAACATGCTTTATTAATTAAATACAACTGCTGTGTGAAAGATGGATGTTTGGAAGGGCCGAATGTAAGACAGGCCTGCGTGCCTAATTTGTAACCCTTTGAAAAAAAAGTTCGTTCTATCTATCTATCTATCTATCTATCTATCTATCTATCTATCTATCTATCTATCTATCTATCTATCTATCTATCTATCTATCTATCTATCTATCTATCTATCTATCTATCTATCTATCTATCTATCTATCTATCTACATATACATGTAGCTGTGAATATGTGTCTGTGTGTGTGTCTGTGTTTTTCTGCATGTGTGTGTGTCTCGGTGTTTTTCTGCATATTTGATGTGACTGTGGATATTTTCGTTTGTGTCTGTGTGTGTCCCCGTATGTGTTTGTCTTCATGTTTGCCTGTGTATGTTTATGTGTTGTGTCTGCGGGTGTGTCTATAAGGCTGTATGTTTGTATCTCTGTGTGTGGGTGTCTGTATGTCTGTCTGCGTGAGTGTATGTGTCAGCATGTGTCTGTCTTTCTGTGCATGCCTATGTGTGTTTCTCTGTGTGTGTTGTGTGTGCCCCTTTGTTGTCTGTATGTGTCTGCAGGTCAGACTATATGTCTGTGCGTGCTGAATATATGTGTCTGCGTGTGTATTTCTATGTGTTTGTATGTGTATGCATTTCTGCGTGTTTGTCTCTGTGTATGTCAGTATGTGTTTGTCTGCCTGTTTGTCTGTATTTGTGTGTGTGTGTGTTTGACTGCGTGTGTGTCTATGTGGCTGTATGTATGTGTCTGCATGTTTGTCTGCGTATGTGTGGTGTGTGTGTCAGTGTGTGAGCACGAATGTAAATATGTGTGCTGTGTGTTTCCCTGTGTGTGTTTATATGTAAGTGTCTGTGTGTG
>CAJHNH020000880.1:0-25000 GCA_905116865.2 Candidula unifasciata | reverse complement strand
TACTGCGAATGCGTATGCAACACATAGCGCCACCCAACGAACAGAGACATAAAGTTCGACTTACTTTTTTACTTCGCCTGGAAAAATATATTTATAAATAGATATATATTTCTATAGCCTCCCGGCTTTCTCGTCTGTTTGTTTATCTGAAGATATATCAGCGTGAGTCCTGTAATGATTTTAGCCGATACTAATCCTGATATATCGCCTAATTACTATCTGATCTCATTGTATCCCCAGGCGACGAAGACGTCACAGTGTCACAAACATGTGTTCGCTTCCGTTGACTGCAGTAAGGAAGAAGAACTGTGTAGGAACGAGCACATCGTCTCGTACCCTGTCTTCAAAGTCTACAACAACGGCATCAACATGACAACTCTACAAGTGAACGCCGCCAGCTTCTCTGCCAAGATTCAGGAGTACATAGATAAAATATCCGGTCGTTAGACATCTAGACCCCGATCTCTTGTGTCATTGAATGTTGTACGACATATCCCGTCAAGGCGATTCTTTCAGGCCTATGATTTTTTAGTTTGTGTGTGTCTAAATATATATATGTATGTATGTAAATATATATATATATATATAAAGGTAAAGTCGGGAGATAACCAGCGCTATTGCACACATTTATAAACCATAAGTTCTCTGCCACCAGTACATAGTTTTGATTAGAAACTGTCCGCCTGCGTCGCTGTCCACTTGCGTCACTGTCCGCACGCAACTCTGTAGCTACAGCGACTTTTCTCCATTTACCCCAGATTGTTAACTCTGATAACCATTACCTAGTAGCTCGGTGAACCATCGGAGCTGCCCGGTTTCGAACACTAGCAGTAGGCTGCAGCGAGTCGCAGTTGGATTTGAAAGCGAGTCTCCTATCGAAATTTTAGAATACCAATGTAAAGTTTATTCCATTTCCTAACAACTTCAAAAATTCGACAAATGTGCGCCTCAGTCTACACACACACACACTTTAAAAAAACAAGAAGTGGAGAGCAACCTTCCATGATATTCTAAATGTAGTTTGAAACATTAAAAAATTAGAACGGAACAGTATGCGAATCAATAGGTGCGAGACATAGGATGGTGCTATTTGAGTAAATCAGAACTCAACACACCCTGCTTGGCTTGGGGTCAATAGATATAAGTAACAGTGTGAACGTGTCTACCATCTTCTCTGTTACCTCTGATTTGTTAACCCCACCTGTGTGGGTTTTTTTTTTTTTTTGTTATCAAAAAATCCTTGCACGGGCAGTTACATTACACCGGGATATTTGGGGAAAATTATGGTCACTGCTGTGAGTCAGAGTCAATTTGTAGAAGATATAATACAGTTTCAGAGCAACAGTTTTCAAGAGATTTTATTAAAGATAGGACTCTGAATCTAAAATGAAGTCAATTTAAGGGACAAACAATTTTTGTATGTGTTCATATATGGATTTTTTTTTTTTAATGGCAGAAAAAAAAAGTGCCAATGCTCATCCAAAAAACCATAAAGGTGTGGCAAAGTTCCTTTAGTTACTCACCAACAATGTTTTGTAATCAAACATTATTTAATTTTTACATAGTCCTCAACCCTTACCCCATAAAACTCATGTGTATTCTGCCTCTTTGTGATGCTGTGTAGGTAAATGTGTTTGTGATGCTGTGTAGGTAAATGTGTTTGTGATGCTGTGTAGGTAAATGTGTTTGTGATGCTGTGTAGGTATATGTGTTTGTGATGCTGTGTAGGTATATGTGTTTGTGATGCTGTGTAGGTAAATGTGTTTGTGATGCTGTGTAGGTATATGTGTTTGTGATGCTGTGTAGGTAAATGTGTTTGTGATGCTGTGTAGGTATATGTGTTTGTGATGCTGTGTAGGTAAATGTGTTTGTGATGCTGTGTAGGTATATGTGTTTGTGATGCTGTGTAGGTAAATGTGTTTGTGATGCTGTGTAGGTAAATGTGTTTGTGATGCTGTGTAGGTAAATGTGTTTGTGATGCTGTGTAGGTATATGTGTTTGTGATGCTGTGTAGGTATATGAGTTTGTGATGCTGTGTAGGTATATGTGTTTGTGATGCTGTGTAGCTATATGTGTTTGTGATGCTGTGTAGGTATATGTGTTTGTGATGCTGTGTAGGTATATGTGTTTGTGATGCTGTGTAGGTATATATGTTTGTGATGCTGTGTAGGTATATGTGTTTGTGATGCTGTGTAGGTATATGTGTTTGTGATGCTGTGTAGGTAAATGTGTTTGTGATGCTGTGTAGGTATATGTGTTTGTGATGCTGTGTAGGTAAATGTGTTTGTGATGCTGTGTAGGTAAATGTGTTTGTGATGCTGTGTAGGTAAATGTGTTTGTGATGCTGTGTAGGTATATGTGTTTGTGATGCTGTGTAGGTATATGAGTTTGTGATGCTGTGTAGGTATATGTGTTTGTGATGCTGTGTAGCTATATGTGTTTGTGATGCTGTGTAGGTATATGTGTTTGTGATGCTGTGTAGGTATATGTGTTTGTGATGCTGTGTATGTATATATGTTTGTGATGCTGTGTAGGTATATGTGTTTATGATGCTGTGTAGGTATATGTGTTTGTGATGCTGTGTATGTATATATGTTTGTGATGCTGTGTAGGTATATGTGTTTATGATACTGTGTAGGTATATGTGTTTGTGATACTTTGTAGGTATATGTGTTTGTGATGCTGTGTAGGTATATGTGTTTGTACTGCTGTGTAGGTATATATGTTTTTGATACTTTGTAGGTATATGTGTTTGTGATACTTTGTAGGTATATGTGTTTGTGATACTTTGTAGGTATACGTGTTTGAGATGCTGTGTAGGTATATGTGTTTGTGATGCTGTGTAATTATATGTGTTTGTGATGCTGTGTAGGTATATGTGTTTGTGATGCTGTGTAGGTATATGTGTTTGTGATGCTGTGTAGGTATATGTGTTTATGATGCTGTGTAGGTATATGTGTTTGTGATGCTGTGTAGGTATATTTGTTTGTGATGCTGTGTAGGTATATGTGTTTGTGATGCTGTGTAATTATATGTGTTTGTGATGCTGTGTAATTATATGTGTTTGTGATGCTGTGTAGGTATATGTGTTTGTGATGCTGTGTAGGTATGTGTGTTTGTGTTGCTGTGTAGGTATATGTGTTTATGATGCTGTGTAGGTATATGTGTTTGTGATGCTGTGTAGGTATATGTGTTTGTGATGCTGTGTAGGTATATGTGTTTATGATGCTGTGTAGGTATATGTGTTTTTGATGCTGTGTAGGTATATGTGTTTGTGATGCTGTGTAATTATATGTGTTTGTGATGCTGTGTAGGTATATGTGTTTGTGATGCTGTGTAGGTATGTGTGTTTGTGATGCTGTGTAGGTATATGTGTTTATGATGCTGTGTAGGTATATGTGTTTGTGATGCTGTGTAGGTATATGTGTTTGTGATGCTGTGTAAGTATATTTGTTTGTGATGCTGTGTAGGTATATGTGTTCGCGTTATTCCAGAAGTCGCTGTTTGTTACTGTATGTGTATTCTTGCAAATTTCACACTTGGTTCACATGTCAAACAGTAAACACAAATTGAATAATGATTTTTTTTTTTCGGGGTACATTTTTTCTTTTTCGTTTCTTTTTTTTTCCACTTCTCTTTTTTTCCAAAAATGTTTAATATATAATACATTTGTTATTCAAAGAAATTCTCATTTCCTTGTTACTTTAACAGAACCTATATTTGGTATCTGATCAGATAGGAGGTATGTATCAGAGAAAAGATTAACAGACGGCTCAGACAGGTAGAGCTGTATAACAGTATGAAGTTATAGACTATGTCGTACAAGCACATTCTGGTAACTTGCACGTGACTTGATCAATGTTATCGTTGTATTGCAAGGAGGATGCAATTAGTACTAGAAATGTTGAATAGTGTTGGGGGGAGGGGGGTTAGGGGTCTTGTCCCAGAGATTTGAAGCATGATATGTGTATATGGGAGAGGAAAAGAGACAGACTCTCCCTCATTCTCTCCCTCATTCTTTCCCTCAGTCTCTCTCCCTCTGTCTCTCCCCCTCTGTCTCTCTCCCTCTGTCTCTCTACCTCTGTCTCTTTCCCTCTGTCTCTCTCACTCTGTCTCTCTCCCTCTGTCTCTCTACCTCTGTCTCTTTCCATCTGTCTCTCTCACTCTGTCTCTCTCCCTCTGTCTCTCCCCCTCTGTCTCTCTCCCTCTGTCTCTCTCCCTCTGTCCCTCTCCCTATGTCTCTCTCTGTCTCTCCCCTCTGTCTCTCCCCCTCTCTGTCTCTTCCTCTGTCTCTCTCCCTCTGTCTCTCTCTGTCCCTCTCCATCTGTCTCTCTCTATCCCTCCTCCTCTGTCTCTCCCCCTCTCTGTCTCTCCCTCTGTCTCTTTCCCTCTGTCTCTCCCCCTCTGTCTCTCTCCCTATGTCTCTCTCCCTCTGTCTCTCCCCCTCTATCTCTCCCCCTCTGTCTCTCTCCGTCTCTTTCTTCTGCTTACAAAAGAGGTATCAGTTTGGAGACTGAAGAGGGTCCGAGAGTACTAAGGGAGACAATTTGCTGCCATTAACCATTAAAAAAAAAAAAAAAAAAAATTCGGGAAATCTTAATTAAAAAATACACGTGTTTGACAAAGCTATAACAAACAATGTCCTGTCTGGTAAATAAAACTGGTCTGGAGAAGTGGATGAAGGATATGTTACAAGTTTAGACCAGAGACACACCGGTTAGCATGTGAATTGTGTCAGTAGAAACATATGTGTGTAGATGTGTTGCAGGGGTAGACAATCTCTGATACTTCTAATTCCCTCATTTGCAGGCTCTTGTTAGTTAACCTCGATTTCGCTGCGAGGCTTCTGTGTGAGTGCCCCATCTGTCTGTTTTTCTGATAAGAAGACTGAAGGTCGCTTTACCACACCTTTAGGCGTATTGGTAATATAGGGCTAGACAGATATTTATTATAGACCAATCGGAACTTGGGTGGGTGATGTGGTCAGCATCACGCCGGTCGCCTTTACTTCCCAGGACTGCACCTAGTACCTACTCAAAGCGCGTTCGACATGAGAGTCAAGGTCATTTAAAAAAAAATCTGGCTCTGACAGGACGCGAACCCACGATCTTCCGATCCGCAGCGGGAGTACGCCACGGCGACTTCCTGTTTATCTGGTATTATTTGTAATGCTCTATGACAGCGGGTTAGAAACCTTTTTCGCCGCCCTGACTATTTACCAGAATTTTAATTTTCTCGGAATTACCTGTTATGTAATATTTACGACAGACTGTCTCTAATTGTATAATAAGTTCTTGGCGTTCTGTTTAGGAACCAGCCATAGGATCAAGGTTGTCTGCAAAACGTAAATTACACAGTCGTCTTCTGCCTCTGAAGTTCCCACTTACGGTTGTGTCCACCTGTGAGCTAAGGTCATTTCTGCACCACGAAAAACAGTCCAGCTCACTCAGGACCTGAACCTAAAGACCAGCAAGCGAGCAACTAGCCGCTACACCACGGCTGCTTCCCTGCATCAAGTAATGTCCACTCAAACGTTTCACTAAAGATGTTGAAGTGACCAACAACATGTCCGGTGTGGATTAGGAGATACTGATGAAACTCAAGGCGAAAATCTTCCACATCAACATACTCAAACCATTTAGGATTCGAGATCAGCTACAAGTCCCCAAGCATAAATAAAAAACATGTAGCGTCCTTAGGCTTAACCATCAATGAGCAACAGGAAGAAACAACAACTAACCATATTCCTACACCTTCAACAAGTCGAATCGTCATGGAAATATATTAAAATAAACAGAGAAATTCCCCATGAGGATAAGGGGCTATTTATTAAGATCCTTGAACAGTTCCGATACATCTTTTCAGATTGGCCAGGCGGTACATCTGTAATCAAACGCCATATAAAACTCACAACTCGGTTAAGACAAAACCATAGCCCATCCCGCTGCACTATCAAAACCAAGTAGAGGCTGAAATATCTGAATTGGACAAATAGTGCTGGTCCTATGCTGGTTGACAAGACATATTGTGCGTCCTGTGTGCTTCTCATGCCTGGGTGTGCAAACATTGTCTCCCAGTTCTTGCATTCTTAACAATGATAAAGACACGTTGCTCCCAATATCCTGGGAACGTCTTATCTCTCTGATGGCGTTGACAGTTTCTGCGTGATCCATAGGCCGGCCATATGCAAGTAATTCAGAACATGCCAGTCTATAAGCGCTGCCATTGCCAACAACAACTGCGTGTCCTAGCACACGCAGTAACGAACCATTTGATCTTCTTATCGTGACCACAGCCTCCCACTGGCTAGAGAACCAGCCGCACACGATTCATGATGTAAAAGACTAGTAAAGCAGGTGAAAAGTACCGTGGTGTCATGGATCAGCTAGAACACCGCAGCTCAGCAGCTGATGATCATCTTCTTCTTCTTCAACTTTGGAGCCCTTGAGGTTCATTGCTGCAGAGCAAGGGACTCAAGAGAACCTAACTGATGAGGAAGTTAGCTGGAACAGACTGGCTGGGGGGGGGGGGGGGGGCAAACCTCAATGTCCTTAAGAGGACCTATACAGGCTATGTGAGGCCAACACTAGAATATGGAATACCTGCTTGGGGCACAGCAGCTAAATTAAATTTTCAGAAAATCTCCAACCAAGAAAGATCCAAAACCATGCTCTCCATATTATGACAGGGGCCACGCCCATATCAGACATGGAAACAGTTACTGGTCTCCCTGATCTGGAAGATAGGAGAGACACAAATCTCCTCACCAAGCTCTCCAAATACCATCACTCTAAAGAACAACCCATGCACAGTCGACTGCAGAAACCCCAGAAGGCTAGACTAAAGAGAACCTGTTTTATTAAGAACGCAAATGCGAAGCTCGCTGTCCTTAAACTGCCTCCCATAATACCAAATGTTCCACTTAAACTTTACAACGACTGCCCCGCTTGGCTTAGGGATAGCCTACCAACAGTCAGAACCACTGTAACAGGGGTCTCCTCCAAATCATCAATGAGCAGCACTGATATGAAATCAACTACAGAAGGAGAGATCAATAGACTTTATCCACACCAGAGTTGGATTCGAGTGTATACAGATGGTTCAGCCAAGAGAGCAGTAAGAGACGGAGGAGGAGGAATATACATAGAATGCCCAAATGGTTTAAAAATTAACCAGGCTGAACCAACAGGTTCATATGCCTCCAATTACAGAGCAGATGCAGAAGCAATTCTGGCCGCATGTTCTTTCCTGAATGGTCAACAGCACAGCAAATATAGCAGTGTGGTCATTCTGACTGATGCTATGTCAGTTCTACAACCCTACAGTTAACCCAAAAGACACTCAGTTTGTAGACTTGACGCATGTCACATATCACTCCTGTCACGTGCCTGATGTAAGGATTTCTCCTTCAGAACCAACAGCACTCAGAAATAATTATGTTGAGATGTTTGGCTCGTATTGGTCTAAGGGATTCCCCGTGGCCAATATACGCTCAACTTATTTCTGGAGTAGGGCAACTCAAGTATTGGCACTACAAAATATATCAGTGTATGAATACAATATTCCTAGGCACACTTGGCTGGACACCCCCACTACTAAAGAAAGCCCCCAGGTTATGATAAGTCATTATCATAACCATGTTAACACATATAGTTAAGATTCATACACACACAAATGCTGAACACTAAAAAAATGAAATAGAGAAACCTAAGTTAGCCATGAAAATGAATGCATGTAATCATTACAACATGTACAATTAGAAAATAGTGAAGTAGATGCCAAATCACAATAGCTGGATTCTAGAATACAATGTCCAGATTGCAAGGACTCCTAAGCAGCCAGAATGATCTAGAGATGACACACCTTCATCCTTGGGAAACATGGGAGCTGTGAGGAATATAGCACATAAGGCATCAAACTGAACTTATCCTCTTTCCGTCTATGATGCTTCCCTCAGCTCTTGATGATTCGACTGTCTTTGGTGACTCTGCCTCAACTGGATCAACTGGTGAAGGAGTACCTCACCATAAAGGACCCAGCACTGGATAAGCACACAGCAAATGGCTCCCACTAGTCATTAGCAGCACTGTCCATGAGCTACACACATGTTCTGGCACTGTAGGAAGTTTGGGGTATATGGCACCTCAAACTGACATCAATCTCCACACTTGATAGTTGGGTGATAAGTGGTAGGTAATGGTTTAATTGATGGATGGGTTATGGTTGGTGGGTGTTGGTTGGACTGTGAATCTTTTGCCAGTTCCTCACAAAGGGTTCATCCTGCCAAGAAATAACTTTGAATTAGTCATCACCAAGAGGGTAACATCTTGACAGGAAAGACAGAACAAGCATCAGTCATCATCCCACATCTGCTTCCTCCACTTTTGCTCCCCTGTTTCATTCCTCAGAATGCCTCTCAAGACCAGGAAACACTAGTCTCCTATTATTCATCTGTCTGTTTAGTGCAAGAGATGGAAAGTCAGATATACAGTGGAGATAGATTGACACTCTAACACATATATCAGTCTCTCTCTCCCCTCCCCTCTGCACACAGACACCAATATTTACTGTCAGTACCTTTATTCCTTACGACTCCCAAGCCAGTCCCACCATTCATTGATCTGGGTCAAACACACTCACACACTGGCTGACCCCGTCCTGACCTAATTCTGTCCCCATTTGTATGCACAAACTTCTGTTGTTAGTTTAAATAGTACACACTTGTAAGGTTATTAGTTTTACCAGTATGAGTGGGTTATTTAGGGCATAGGCTATTTAGTCTGTACAGAGGAAGGTCTAAGTTCGAATCCGCTTCTCTAGCGATCAAGAACGGTCGAACTATGTGTGATCCCACAGCCGATACTGATCTCTCTACAGCAGTGACCACTTTAACAGACATTGTTTTAGGTACTCGTAAACTATAATTAACTTACCCAAGCATATGAAAAGTCCTAGACATTACAGATCGCTTTTACAAATGAATTATACAGGCGTCGATTGACACGTCTGAACGCTTGGAAGCCGGCAAAAAGAATGGCGCAAAATGCCTTCTTCAGGCGTTGGTAAGAAGTAGTTCCTAGTATACAGGGGCAAGGAGTAAATCGGTTTCCACGAAACCTCAAATAACTCCTTTAATATTTATTCCATAGATGTACATTTAAAAGTTGTGTTAAGTCAAAGCAACTAGAAGATTGACATTAAAATTTTGTCCGATAAAGGCATATATCGATATAAGGGACTATATATATCCTCCTGGACGAGTCCAAGTTTGAATGTTGTGCCGATTTACAGGTAAGTTAAGTTACCAGTCTAGGACTGATGTGTAATGGCTTATCATTCCACGACAACGCAACAGCTGATTTAATTCAGCTCTTTAGTAGAACAATTTGTACTGCAGTGGATTCCAGGTCACTGTGGCTTGGAAGGCAATGAAAAAGCAGACTTATTGGCCAGAAGCGGCAGTGACATGGTACAACCAAATAGTGACTTAACCCACCAAGAGATGAAAACACTAATACAATCTAGTATCCAAGAAAGGTGGCTGGATACCCACACCAGATTTTTTCCCCAAGACTCACTTCATCGCCTCTCTAGAGAGGGACAGTCTATTATATTCAGACTAAGGACTGGGCACAACAGATTTCGTCAACATATGTTCAAATTTTTCGGTGTAGGAAATACGGAGACGTGTCCCTGCAGCGTGGCACCCGAAAATGCTGAGCATGTGCTCCAACACTGTCAACTGTATGCTGACAACAGAGACGCAATCTGGCCTGTTCCAACCACAATGAAGACAAAACTGAATTAAACAAGAGAGGATATGGATTGCACGATAGCTTTCATAAAGGCTATCGGCCTCCTGATATAAGTTTTCTGACAGAAGGATTGAAGAAGAAGAAGAAGAAGAAGAAGATTGTTGCAGACTTCACCTGCCTCCATTCATCTCTGTGGTTAGCCTCATCTTTTCAGTTGGTGACACTAATTGTTGGTAGGTATGTCAGGATATTATCTCTGCTTTGTCTTCTTGGCTATCTTCGTTGTCTACGGCCATTGAGTTCCCTTGTGTATACGTTTTTACCTCCCTGTCATTCGACATTCTCCTGAAATGCCCCAAACATTTCAGCCTGTTAGCCCTCATGATTGCAGCGATAATTTGGTGATTTAAACAGTTTACGAATTTCGTTGTTGCTTCCCACTCTCTATTCCCCACTGTTTGCATATTGGTGGGTCTAAAGATCCTTTCTAAGACTCTTTTCTAAAATGAAATACGGCTTCGTCTCTTTTATTTGTGGTCCAAATTTGAGAGCCGAGCAAAACAAAGGTTCCTATCGGGGTATTATGTATGTTGATCTATGTGTCGCGAGACAGGGACTTTGTCTCTAGCAAATATTGAAAGTCACTTTTAAGGTGGCAACCTTAAACACACAATCCTATTTGTGACCCAGACGGGACTCAATGTTTAGCATGACTGATGTCGAACGCAGACGGGACTCAATGTTTAGCATGACTGATGTCGAACGCAGACGGGACTCAATGTTTAGCATGACTGATGTCGAACGCAGACGGGACTCAATGTTTAGCATGACTGATGTCGAACGCAGACGGGACTCAATGTTTAGCATGACTGATGTCGAACGCAGACGGGACTCAATGTTTAGCATGACTGATGTCGAACGCAGACGAGACTCAATGTTTAGCATGACTGATGTCGAAGGCAGACGGGACTCAATGTTTAGCATGACTGATGTCGAACGCAGAAGAAACAAATCAAAGTCACTGTAATAGCCAATATTGCATTTTAGATGGTATTTGATCTGTCAGCGTGCAGCAATTACAATTTGCAGCGGATGATGATGGATGCATGTTTATATCACTGTGCACGAAACAGCACGGTTGAATTTGGCATGGCACGCGCTTAACGTCATCTTTAATGTGCTAGGTAATACTGTGCACTTAAAAAAGAAAATCAGTATCCTGCAGTTGCACTGCCGTCAAAAAACACATACAAGAAACAGAAACCAATCGAAATCAGCAGCGTTTGTAACAATTAGGTCTATCAGCTGCGAGCAATTAACGTGTTTAACTGCCTATTTAATCTAACTGACATGCAAACGAGTACAACACTGTCCCACCTACAATAGAGCTAGAATAAAGAACTTCTTTCACCAGTGTCGCTTCTCATGAAAATCAGCTGAATTTGATCAAGGGATGGGTAAGCTAATTCTTCCTTCGCATAACACTCTTTGTTTACCAACCAAGAATCCAACAAAGATGGATTCTCTCAAAAAAATATTTACAGGCAAAAAAGCGCCAATGCCGCAGATGCCCTCACCATACTCAGACACAGAAAGAATAGTACAAGGGGCCTATTCGTCTCAGGAAGCCCTAGACTCAACAACAGATGATGGTTACGAAGTTCCGGTTAAACCACCCCTAACAGCAAAACCGCGCCCAATGATGTCTCCGTCGAATATACCCACAACAGATGAAACAGATGATGGTTACGAAGTTCCGGTTAAACCACCCCTAACAGCTAAACCGCGCCCGAGGATGTCTCCGTCCAATATACCCACAACAGATGAAACAGATGATGGTTACGAAGTTCCGGTTAAACCACCCCTAACAGCTAAACCGCGCCCGAGGATGTCTCTGTCCAATATACCCACAACAGATGAAACAGATGATGGTTACGAAGTTCCGGTTAAACCACCCCTAACAGCTAAACCGCCTCCCAGGACATCTCCCTCTAATAGACCCACAACAGATGAAACAGATGATGGTTACGAAGTTCCGGTTAAACCACCCCTAACAGCTAAACCGCCTCCCAGGACATCTCCCTCTAATAGACCCACAACAGATGAAACAGATGATAGTTACGAAGTTCCGGTTAAACCACCCCTAACAGCTAAACCGCCTCCCAGGACATCTCCCTCTAATAGACCCACAACAGATGAAACAGATGATGGTTACGAAGTTCCGGTTAAACCACCCCTAACAGCTAAACCGCCTCCCAGGACATCTCCCTCTAATAGACCCACAACAGATGAAACAGATGATGGTTACGAAGTTCCGGTTAAACCACCCATAAGATCTAAACCGCGCCCGAGGATGTCTCCCTCTAATAGACCCACAACAGATGAAACAGATGACAACGAAGTGCCCTACTCTCTCGCTCCACCACCCCCATCATCTAAATCAACTAGACAGCAATATGGGATAACTCCCTCTAGAAGACCCTCAACATATGAAACTGATGATAATGAAGTACCATACTCCCCGGCTCCACTACCCCCAACATCTAAAGCAACCAGACCACCGTATGGGATGAATCCCTCTAGAAGACCCTCAACATATGAAACTGATGATAATGAAGTACCATACTCCCCGGCTCCACTACCCCCATCATCTAAATCAACTAGACAGCAATATGGGATGAATCCTTCTAGAAGACCCTCAACAGATGAAAGTGATGAGAATGAAGTGCCATACTCCCAGGCTCCACCACCCCCAACATCTAAAGCAACCAGACCACAGTATGGGATAACTCCTTCTAGAAGACCCTCAACATATGAAAGTGATGACAACGAAGTACCATACTCCCAGGCTCCACCACCCCCAACATCTAAATCAACGAGACCACCGTATGGGATAACTCCCTCTAGAAGACCCTCAACATATGAAAGTGATGATAACGAAGTACCATACTCCCAGGCTCCACCGCCCCCAACATCTAAAGCGACCAGGCCGCAATCTGTGATGCCTATTTCTAGAAGTCACCCAACATATGAAACAGATGATTTCGAAGTTCCAGTTAAACCAACCCCACCACCTAAAAAGCCTTCCCCAATGGTCCCTGCTAGAAGACCACCGAATGACCCAGAAGATTACGACGATTCAGCCCGACCTCTACCACGACCAAGACAAGGGCGACCGCTGATACCGGAGAGGCCGAACAGAAATTCAAACTTCGATTACCCACCTAAACCTACATCTGCCATCTATTCAGGGTACAGCCACACGCCAGAGAATGCCCAGTCTGTCACAGATCCAGCACTCTTTACGACGGCACGCATTCGACAACCGTTACCAGCCGCCTTAAGTCTGCATCTTGGTTTGATCCTCTGAGCGAGTCATCGAATCTCATTAAGTTAAACCGGAACACGTTTCAGGAATTTGTGCGATCTAGTAAAGCTGCCATGGGGCTGTTCTATCACCCGTCTGATGGAAAGTCCCAGCAACTCCAGGATCATTATGTTCAGGTAGGTAGTTCCCACTTGGCATTAAGTTAAACCGGAACACGTTTCAGGAATTTGTGCGATCTAGTAAAGCTGCCATGGGGCTGTTCTATCACCCGTCTGATGGAAAGTCCCAGCAACTCCAGGATCATTATGTTCAGGTAGGTAGTTCGGTCCTGTTTGTACGTCTGTTTTATGTTTGTGTATGGCCATGCGTTGGTTTCGACAGTGGTATCAAGAAGCCGACTGTCCCAAAAGAAATGGCAAACTACTGGATGTAACTTTGCCTAGAGAAACCACACACAGCCAGAAGCTGCTGGGGTTGGTTCTGCGTAAATTATACGAAACAAACCTTTATGTATGTAGATGCGTGTATGTATGTAGTACGCATGTCTGTTATAAGTGTGCATGTATGAGAATGAAGGGGTATGTATACATGTGTGTGTGTGTGTGTGTGTGTGTGTGTTTGAGTGTGTAAGATTGTGTACACATGATGTGTGTATGCATTATTCTATCATGTATATTTCTTTATTGTATCCATAACATGCATTATTGAAAACAAGCATTGGTACTCAATTTGTAAAGTTAAAAAAAAGTAGAGATCCCTTTTCACACCTTAGGCACATCAGGCACATGCAAAGAGCCTCCAATATTTTTACAGACCAATCGGCACTGGAGGGGTGATATGGTCAGCATTACGCCGGCCGTCTTTATTTCCGCAGGACAGCCATCCTTGTACCCATTTTAGGCTGGGTCGACCCGCGACGCTTCATACCATGATAAAAATCCACGCAGCCTTCAGTGGGTTTCGATCGCGGTACGTTGGATTACGAGTCGGACTCGCAACGCCTAAGCCACGGACGCCGCCACTCCAATTTGTAACTCTTTGAAAATAAAGTTTGTTCTATCTATCTATCTAATCTATCTATCTATCTATCTATCTATCTATCTATCTATCTATCTATCTATCTATCTATCTATCTATCTATCTATCTATCTATCTATCTATCTATCTATCTATCTATCTATCTATCTATCTATCTATCTATCTATCTATCTATCTATCTATCTATCTATCTATCTATCTATCTATCTATCTATCTATCTATCTATCTATCTATCCATCTATCTATCTATCTATCCATCCATCTATCCATCCATCTATCTATCCATCTATCTATCCATCTATCTATCCATCTATCCATCCATCTATCTATCTATCTATCTATCTATCTATCTATCTATCTATCTATCTATCTATCTATCTATCTATCTATCTATCTATCTATCTATCTATCTATCTATCTATCTATCTATCTATCTATCTATCTATCTATCTATCTATCTATCTATCTATCTATCTATCTATCTATCTATCTATCTATCTATCTATCTATCTATCTATCTATCTATCTATCTATCCATCTATCCATCAATCCATCTATCTATTTATCTATCTATCTATCTATCTATCTATCTATCTATCTATCTATCTATCTATCTATCTATCTATCTATCTATCTATCTATCTATCTATCTATCTATCTATCTATCTATCTATCTATCTATCCATCCATCCATCTATCTATCTATCTATCTATCTATCTATCTATCTATCTATCTATCTATCTATCTATCTATCTATCTATCTATCTATCTATCTATCTATCTATCTATCTATCTATCTATCTATCTATCTATCTATCTATCTATCTATCTATCTATCTATCTATCTATCTATCTATCTATCTACCCGTCTATCTGTCTGTCTCTCTGTTTGTCTCTCTGTTTGTCTGTCTTTCTGTCTGTCTATTTATCTATATGTTTTTGTCAGTCTGTCTGTCAGTCTAATCTATCTGTCTCTCTATGTGTCTGCCTATCTATATGTATATACATTTTTTGGGTCTGCCTGTCTCTCTGCCTGTCTGTCTGCCTATCTCTGTGTGTGTGAGTGAGGATTGGTTACGTCATCGCTTTATTCTATAGACTATTAGAAACATTTGTTTAGTCCAACGTGTTAGCTATAGTCTCTCAGACTTGCTATGCTACTCCCTCGACTGTTTACTGAACAGGCACCAGGCAGTGAATAATATAGGTTATGATTTCGGTTATCAATGTGGGACTCCGGACACGACGGTGAGTTCTCAGATTCCCCCTTCAACATACACAGCAACCTCCAGATATTGATAGTGTCAACCTTTGCTTGTTAACAACACTTTGTATGCATCCGGTGTGTCTCCCATTGTTTTCTATGCCGATGTTTACTCCAAGTTCTGGCACACCTAGCACTGATAAAAACACGCTGATCTGTAGATTCTCCCATTATCTAATGTCTCTAAGTTGTTAACAATGTCGGCGAGATCCATAAATCGGCCAACTACAGCTAAGGTAGAATCGGTCCACATATCAGCCACATATTTCCCGCAACACCCGCAATCTATGCGACAAAGAGAAAGGAAACTCCAAGCAGTCCTTCTTCGTTATGACTCAGTCCACTGTATGCGTGAAGAGCCCACTTCAGCTGGCCGGATCATGCTCAAAGAATCACTCAGCATTCACACACACAAATATAGATATCCTGTGATTCCAGCTGCATGAAAGATTGCGTCACTGCCGTAACACCGTTTTTGCTAGTGGTTATAATGAAGATGTCGCTTGCTTCCTAAACTGTTCTTCTCGCAGAGCGACATTTGAATGACTATGTGTTCTTGTGTCCTTGTATAATGGACACGGCTGTATAGAGCAGCTTATTTTCCTCACCCAAAGTGTTGATGGACATCGACTTTGGCATCAACAAGATTCTGCTCGCAACAACTTCTATCAAGCATGACGACACAGTAGAAGGTGCTGTTGAGCCTTTTAAGCCTTTATTCGTAAGGGTTAATGTATAGAACTACAGACATGCTTGATATCCTCCTATGCCAACCCCAGTCCTGATTCGCCCCTCTAAAGTCGGTAATTTTTTTTCTCTAAAAAACATGTTGTATAAGACTGATTTGAGCGTATCGTCAGGTATGCGCAAGTTCTGCAAGTCTTGATACTTTAGTTCAAGTTCGGAAACTCCAGACGTAATCTCATGACTGCCCTGGAGTCGGCTGACCAGACGTCTCGTTGTTGGTACCAAAACAAATACACAAACAAAAAGTAAGACCAGGTACCCAGTTTCATACATATCTAGGAACTAGCACGAGAATACAACATTCACTTGTACTGATGTCTGAAAACCTGATTAGTTTTCATATGTTCTCAATATTTGTGATGCCTGACATGACTTGATGGAAATTGTCACTGCAACTTGTGCACTGCAGTTAAAGAGCGTAAATTTGTGTTTTTATGTGTGGGCGACAATAGATCGGGTTAAAATACTGTTTCTGAGTGAGTTTTTGACCCGTTCACCACCGCCTCCTGGAAAATTAAGAGATTGGGGGGGGGGGGGGGTGTAAACTGACGTGCGTAGGGTGTCCTGTTTTCAGATCAAAATATTTTTAGTATGAATCGCTTTCGCCTCAAGATATTGTGGTCACCCTTAACAGGGAGCGTCCTTTGTTTTGCCCAGAATAATGTGTATCGATTCATTTAGCAGATTTCCAAATCTTTCGGTCTGAGTGTGCCTACACGTAAGAATGGCTAAAGCAAATTGGATGGGATCTGACTGACTGACTGACTGACTGACTGACTACACTGACTGACTGACTGACTGACTGACTGACTGACTGACTGACTGACTGACTGACTGACTGACTGACAACTGACTGACTGACTGACTACACTGACTGACTACACTGACTGAC
Organism: Candidula unifasciata; assembly: GCA_905116865.2. NCBI lineage: Eukaryota > Metazoa > Mollusca > Gastropoda > Stylommatophora > Geomitridae > Candidula > Candidula unifasciata. Next base: position 7,974 of record CAJHNH020000880.1, on the reverse strand, counting down.
TGACTGACTGACTGACTGACTAACTGACTGACTAACTGACTAACTGACTAACTGACTGACTGACTAACTGACTGACTAACTGACTAACTGACTGACTGACTGACTGACTGACTAACTGACTGACTGACTGACTGACTGACTGACTGACTGACTGACTGACTGACTGACAACTGACTGACTGACTGACTGACTGACTGACTGACTGACTGACTGACTGACTGACTGACTGACTGACTGACTGACTGACTGACTGACTGACTGACTGACTGACTGACTGACTGACTGACTGACTGACTAACTGACTGACTAACTAACTGACTGACTGACTGACTGACTGACTGACTGACTACTGACTGACTGACTGACTGACTAACTGACTGACTGACTGACTAACTAACTGACTGACTGACTGACTGACTGACTGACTGACTGACTGACTGACTGACTGACTGACTGACTGACTGACTGACTGACTAACTGACTAACTGACTGACTGACTAACTGACTGACTGACTGACTGACTGACTGACTGACTGACTGACTAACTGACTGACTAACTAACTGACTGACTGACTGACTGACTGACTGACTGACTGACTGACTGACTGACTGACTGACTGACTGACTGACTGACTAACTGACTGACTGACTGACTGACTGACTGACTGACTGACTAACTGACTGACTGACTGACTGACTGACTGACTGACTGACTGACTGACTGACTGACTGACTGACTGACTGACTGACTAACTGACTGACTAACTGACTGACTGACTGACTGACTGACTGACTGACTAACTAACTAGCTAACTGACTGACTGACTAACTAACTAACTGACTAACTGACTGACTGACTGACTGACTGACTGACTGACTGACTGACTGACTGACTGACTGACTGACTGACTGACTGACTGACTAACTGACTGAACTGACTGACTGACTGACTGACTGACTGACTGACTGACTGACTGACTGACTGACTGACTGACTGACTGACTGACTGACTGACTGACTAACTGACTGACTGACTGACTGACTAACTAACTGACTGACTAACTGACTGACTGACTAACTGACTGACTGACTGACTGACTGACTGACTAACTGACTGACTGACTGACTGACTGACTGACTGACTGACTGACTGACTGACTGACTGACTGACTAACTGACTAACTGACTGACTGACTGACTGACTGACTAACTGACTGACTGACTGACTGACTGACTGACTGACTGACTAACTAACTGACTGACTAACTGACTAACTAACTGACTGACTGACTAACTGACTGACTAACTGACTGACTGACTGACTGACTGACTGACTGACTGACTGACTGACTGACTGACTGACTGACTGACTGACTGACTGACTGACTGACTGACTGACTGACTGACTGACTGACTAACTGACTGACTGACTGACTGACTAACTGACTAACTGACTGACTGACTGACTGACTGACTGACTGACTGACTACTGACTGACTGACTGACTGACTGACTGACTGACTGACTGACTGACTGACTGACTGACTGACTGACTGACTGACTGACTGACTGACTAACTGACTGACTGACTGACTGACTGACTAACTGACTGACTGACTGACTGACTGACTGACTAACTGACTGACTGACTGACTGACTAACTGACTGACTGACTGACTGACTGACTGACTAACTGACTGACTGACTGCCTGACTAACTGACTGACTAACTGACTGACTGACTGACTGACTGACTGACTGACTGACTGACTGACTACTGACTGACTGACTGACTAACTGACTGACTGACTGACTGACTGACTGACTGACTGACTGACTAACTGACTGACTGACTGACTGACTGATTAACCTGACTGACTGACTGACTGACTGACTGACTGACTGACTGACTGACTGACTAACTGACTGACTGACTGACTGAACTGACTGACTGACTGACTGACTGACTGACTGACTGACTGACTGACTGACTGACTGACTGACTGACTGACTGACTGACTGACTGACTGACTGACTGACTGACTAACTAACTGACTGACTGACTGACTGACTGACTGACTGACTGACTGACTGACTGACTGACTGACTGACTGACTGACTAACTGACTAACTAACTGACTGACTGACTGACTGACTGACTGACTGACTGACTGACTGACTGACTGACTGACTGACTGACTAACTGACTGACTAACTGACTGACTGACTAACTGACTGACTGACTGACTGACTGACTGACTGACTGACTGACTGACTGACTGACTAACTGACTGACTGACTGACTAACTAACTGACTGACTGACTGACTGACTGACTGACTACTGACTGACTAACTGACTGACTGACTAACTGACTGACTGACTGACTGACTGACTGACTGACTGACTGACTGACTAACTAACTGACTGACTGACTGACTGACTAACTGACTGACTGACTGACTGACTGACTGACTGACTGACTGACTGACTGACTGACTGACTACTGACTGACTGACTGACTGACTGACTGACTGACTGACTGACTGACTGACTGACTGACTAACTGACTAATGAACTGACTGACTAACTGACTAATGAACTGACTGACTAACTGACTAATGAACTGACTGACTAACTGACTGACTGACTGACTGACTGACTGACTGACTGACTGACTGACTGACTGACTGACTGACTGACTGACTGACTGACTGACTGACTAACTGACTGACTAACTGACTGACTGACTGACTGACTGACTGACTACACTGACTATACTGACTGACTACACTGACTGACTACACTGACTGACTACACTGACTACACTGACTACACTGACTACACTGACTACACTGACTACACTGACTACACTGACTACACTGACTACACTAACTACACTGACTACACTGACTACACTGACTACACTGACTACACTGACTACACTGACTGACTGACTAATTGCATGTTGAAGAAGAACCCCGTTAATGTGGCCTCTGAATGCTTGACCTGTGCAGTGTAATCCAGACCCCAGGAAAAGATGCCATCAGGTTGGCTGTAACATTCATTGGCAAGCTCTTGGCGATCTCTTCTCCATCGATACATCCCCAAAGGAAAGAGTTCTATCACTCCCGGGCACCTGCTGGTCAGTTATCAGCACCCGAGTACCCAGGGAATAGACCTGGAGGCAGTCGAGAGCCTTGTGGTAATCCTGGAAAGCAGTTGTATGTTTTGAGATCCAACATCCATACCTGAGTGTCCGGTTGTGTTCTCTATCTTGATGTCTCACACAACAGTACTGTTTTCATGTTCTACTCTGATTGCCTTACAGGTTTTTGTTTTTGCGTATATTTTTACACATGACATCTTATCTGGTGTCTTTTATCAGCATATGTTCATAACTAGTGTTTAGAATGTTTCCTTTGTCCTGCAGGAGTGTTTCCATGCTGGCTGCTGCTTTTTTAGCCACAAAGTCTCCTCTTTCATTCCTTCGCAACCATCCAGATCACGAAAACATATGCGCCTATTGTGCTATTTTAGTGGTTTGAAACGAATTTTGTTCTTATTCAATATTTGTGGATTTCAAGCTGTGCAGCAGAGCTGTCCAATAAAGATACATTTTCAAGGATGCCTAGTTAGTCATGTATTTTAGTGCACGCGTTTCCATAGCCAGGCACATACGTCATTTGGAGAGGACAGGTTGGATTTCCAGCACGGTAACTGCAGCTTTCGATCTTTATGCTGTCTAGTGTGTCCTTCTATCTTTATACTTCTTTCTATGAGTGCCAGTCAATACATTGTCTGTATATATATATGTGTGTGTGTGTGTGTATATATATATATATATATCAGTTAATATACCCACCTGAGTCCTGTAATAATTTTAGCCAATACTATCTGATCACATTGTATCCCCAGGCGATGAAGACGTCACAGTGTCACAAACATAAGTTCGCTTCCGTTGACTGCAGTAAGGAAGAAGAACTGTGTAGGAACGAGCACATCGCCTCGTACCCTGTCTTCAAAGTCTACAACAACGGCATCAACATGACAACTCTACAAGGAAACGCCGCCAGCTTCTCTGCCAAAATTCAGGAGTACATAGATAAAATATGCGGTCGTTTGACCCTGCTCCTAATCTACTTCCCGTCCTTTTCAGGATGAAATTTTTCGTTATTTGAAACCCTACTCTGCCTCTTGCCAGGGGCCGCAATATAGCCTGGCCATAAATATGGCCAATTGTCTGAAAGCGGTTTCTGGGACCATTCCACGGTGATCCTCATCCACATGGTGGCACATTGTGTCATCGGGTGTTTATCGCTTGTGTGATGTCCTCGTGGGGTAGAAAGTCAGTCAGTCAGTCAAACCCAGCTCTCTTCTTTTAGTGAATGTTGTACGACATTTATCGGAATCTTTCTCTACAACAACCATGCAGACGATTCTTTCAGCGACTGTGTGAAACTGTGTACCATCTTCTCACCATGAAAGGCCTGTCACTTCTCATATGGAAACGCTGTTACTTATAGAAATAACAACTATTTCTCAGTATGAAGGCTTTCTTACTTCTAACAAAAAATCTCTGTTATTTGTGTTGATGGAATCTTTGTTAACTCCCATTCTCTCCTGCTAGTTACTCTGGATTTCACTGCGGCATGTCTGTGTGTCCCCACTATCTGTTTCTCTGATGTTGTTTCTAATTATCTATGAGACCCATCAGCGACCTCGGCTTGTATGTCTGCAAACTCTGGCTGCTTTTACACTAACATGATGTGCCTACTTCCGTACCTCAACGTCTGATATCAAAACCTAACAAAATATGATACTACTCTCTGTAACAAGTATATCCTACCATAGTCTATACTTTTATACTATATATCCACTATCTTTTAACTCTTAATATCTCCCCCACCCCAAGATGATATACTTTGTGGTCACATTCATTTACCTGTTTATAACACCCAGATTCCATACTTTATTGTCACAATCCTTTACCTGTTTATAACAACCAGATTGCATCTTTATGGTTAAAATCCTTGACCTGTTTATGACACCCACATTCTATACTTTATAGTCACAATCCTTTACCTGTTTATAACAACCAGATTCCATACTTTATGGCCACAATCATTTACCTGTTTTTAACGCCCAGATTCAATACTTTATGGTCACAATCCAAACTGTTTATAACACCCAGATTCCATACTTTATGGTCACAATCCTAACCTGTTTATAACACCCAGATTCCATACTTTATGGTCACAATCCTTAACCTGTTTATAACACCTAGATTCCATACTTTATGGTCACAATCCTTTACCTGTTTATAACACCTAGATTCCATACTTTATGGTCACAATCCTTAACCTGTTTATAACACCTAGATTCTATACTTTATGGTCGCAATCCTTAACCTGTTTATAACACCTAGATTCCATACTTTATGGTCACAATCCTTTACCTGTTTATAACACCCAGATTCCACACTTTATGGTCACAATCCTTTACCTGTTTATAACACCCAGATTCCATACTTTATGGTCACAATCCTTTACCTGTTTATAACACCCAGATTCCATACTTTATGGTCACAATCCTTTACCTGTTTTTAACGCCTAGATTCCATACTTTATGGTCACAATCCTTAACCTGTTTATAACACCCAGATTCCATACTTTATGGTCGCAATCCTTTACCTGTTTATATTCCCCCCCCCCCCCGTAAGTTTCTATACTTTATGGTCACAATCCTTTACCTGTTTATATCCCCCCCCCCCCCTGTAAGTTTCTATACTTTATGGTCACAATCCTTTACCTGTTTATATCCCCCCCCCCCTGTAAGTTTCTATACTTTATGGTCACAATCCTTTAGCTGCTTATCCCCCCCCCCCCCCGCCCCTTGTAAGTTTCTATACTTTATGGTCACAATCCTTTACCTGTTTATATCCCCCCCCCCCTGTAAGTTTCTATACTTTATGGTAACCATCCTTTAGCTGCTTATACCCCCCCCCCCCACCCCCCTGTAAGTTTCTATACTTTATGGTCACCATCCTTTAGCTGCTTATCCCCCCCCCCCCCCCTCTTGTAAGTATCTATACTTTATGGTCACAATCCTTTACCTGTTTATATCCCCCCCCCCCCCCCTGTAAATTTCTATACTGTATGGTCACCATCCTTAAACTGCTTTTATCCCGAAGATTGTTTACCTTATGGTCAGAGTAAGGAAGCCGTGATATAAACAAATACAATACGACAGGAGAAGATCAAACAAGTTAGAATACAAAGGGTTACTGCGGCAAACGAAGAGGCAGAATAAACAAAGTAGCAGATATAATTACTGTAAGGAGAAATCAAGCAAAGCTGAAATAGTTGTCCAGTATTGACGCAGTATTTTGAAAAGTTGAACAAAGGCTAGCAGTTCTCACCTTGTTGACCGCTTTACAGGACATCCCACTACTAAATTTAAAAAAACCAAACGCTTTCCGGCAGGTCAGAACTCTCGTGCCGTAGAGTGTCAGAGCCGTATAGGCGGTAAGAGCTTAACGCACAGTCGGCCTCATGACATGGGTAACCATTATTAAAATGGCACAGAGTTGATGAAATTGAGTTTGTTTGCCACCAGTGTCTGTCTGTCTGTCTGTCCACTTACCTGTTTGTTTACCGTGTTTGCCAGCTTTATTTGTGTGTTTCTGTCATCTTTCCTGTGTGTCTACCATTTTTAAAACCAGTGTCTGTGTGTGTATGTGTGTGTGTGTGTGTGCGTATGTGTGTGTCTGTTGGTTTACTGAGTTTGCCCGCATTGTCTGTTGAATCTGTCTCTCCACTTCTCTGTTTGTCAACCATTTTTGGCATCAGTATTTGTACAAGGTCCGACAGTTAAGGAATGGGAATGATTTTATAATGGCAAAAGCAAAAATACTATCTATGATGCGAAGCATTGAATCTAAAGAGGCAACATTAATCGATGATCTGCCTATTTTTTATCGCGGCTCGATAGGCAAACAACATACAAGCAGCTATTTTAATGACCTAGTCAGAGGTTCATTGTTACGTAAACAGCACGGAGCAAAAAGCTATAATTAAATTTATATTAAATCTCAGAAACAGTTGAATTTATGCAACAAATTTATGGGGATAATTGTTTATCTTGTGCACACATTTTCAGGTGGTATTCACGATTCAAACATGGTGTGGAAATCATGTACAGATGTGCAGCTAGACCTGGACTCTTAATTGATGTTCGTAATGATGAACTTATTGCAGAAGTCAGAGAACGGATACAAGAAGATCATTGTTTTACTGTGAGGATGATGGCAGATGAATTTGGTGTTAACAGAGAGACCATTCATAACATTTTAGTGCAATATTTTAACCAGAAAAAAATTGTACCACATTCATTGTCTGATGATCAAAAAACATCAGCGGGTTGAGTACCCAAAAGACGTCATTGAAAACAAAAATGTTTGGCCCAAAAACAAGTGTGTGCTCTCAGCCTTCCGCGCGTTCCCCAAATTTGTCTCCCTATGTACTGATGGATGTGTGCGTGTATATATGCATATATTTATGTATGTTTGTGTATGTATATATGAATCTGGTAATGTGGTAATCTGGTAATTTTGATTTCAGCTTCATATGAATGTGTGTGCGTATGAAATTATGTAAACATGCATGCCTGTGAGTCATCCTAAGATCTAACGAAGACAAAGGTGAGGCACACCTGCTCAGATTAAGCCTGTAAACCAAAAAGACAGACACGAGACGATAGGAAGTATATGAAACAAACAATCCACCGTCGCTGAAATGGATGGAGAAGACATCTCTTTTGCAATCATCAAAGCTATACTGAAAACCTGTCCCGACACAGCCCCAGGACCAGACGGTATAAGATACAGTGACTTTAAATGCCTTGAGGAAGCTGTCACAATGGATCTATCTAGGGTATTCAACAAGAGCGGCTTTTAGCCGCATTGTCCCCGATGA
>CAJHNH020000879.1:0-70000 GCA_905116865.2 Candidula unifasciata | reverse complement strand
CGATTTCGTGATTTCATATTCTGTCTTACCTTGAGACTCCTGCAGCTCTGCTAATGCATTTCATCTCTGTTGTCACAATGTTACGTTCATTGGAGGATGTAAGTGTCCACGTTTGACACTGATAGCATAGTTTGACAAAAAAATAGTTCTAATAAGATTCACTTTAGTACTCGGGGATATCTGTTTGTGTGTCAATAGGGGAGATAGTTGCCCCATTACTTGATTAGCTTTGGCACATCTCGAGCTAATTTTTCTGTCCAGTTTTCCGTCGGATGTGAAAATAGCTCCCAAATACTTAAATTCATTTTGTTTTTCTTATGGTGTTGTTTTTTAATTTTATTTCTAAATTCTCATGCTGTCTTTCTATCACCATTGTCTCGGTCTTCGCAGTGTTTATTTTCATATTATATTCCTCCCCTTTGTTACTTATTTGACTTAGGTGGTTCTGTAGGCATTAAGTACTTTTTACTATGAGTACCTGGTCGTCGGCGAATAGTAATTCTGTAATATATCTTCATGATTAAAGTTCGTTTCACTACATATGGTATCCATGTATGTTAAAAAAAAAATAAAAAAAAAGAGAAGCGGCGACAGTACACAGCCGTGACGCACACCAGAGCTCACTATAAAAGTTCTTGACAATCCTGTCTTCGATCTCATGCAGCATTTACTGTGTGTGTACAGGCTTTTGCAAATATAAATGAGATGATTGCTGATTCCCTTTTTACTAATACATTCCCACAACATATTCCTGTCGACTCTATCAAAGGCTTTAATGAATTAACTGATTACCAAAATCCTGAGCATTATGGACAAACAAACAAAAAGCAGTAATTTTGCGTCGTGGTTTTTCAAAGGCTACATGCAAAAAAAAATTTATTGCGACCTAACAGGCAGTTTTTGAGAAAGTATTTTTCAAACTCGTTCACGAATTTCTGAACAGACTATAGTAGCAATTGTTCACTGGATGTATTTCGGACCCCAGCTCATTTCAGCTGAAAAAAGGATGGCAAGTCTCTCATAGAGCTTTCCAAGCTTGTCTTGTTGGTAAATACTTTTCTTTTAGACAAAGATAATTTGGCGACACAGTAATTCAGTCTCCTGGGAATGCAGATATTTAAATAATCCTTTATAAGGATTACAGATAAACATAAATTGTAGTGACTGAATGCTTCACAAAACAACCTTTCTCACGAAAACCTTTCATTTATGTGAAAAACATATAATATTTGGAAGAATAATGTCGCTATTACAATTCATGCATAACAATAATAAACAATTTGAATAGCACCAATTACTGTGGCGTTGCATCAGATATTTTTTTTTAACGCTTTACCTTTGGGCAACACGCCTTTACTTTGCAACCGACACACTAAATGTGTCGCAACACACACTTTCCAGCAATAGTTGCCATCACACGGCAGTAGTCACTCTACATGCACACTAGCATATCAACAGAATCAACAGGATATTCTACTGGCTATCCATTTGATTCTACGCGAAGCAGTTGAGCTTCTGTATTCCGTAGTATTTTTGTGTGTGTGTCGATCATGGACAGTTAAAATATGACAGAGCTGTACTAGATTTAAGTTTAAGTAACGAGTGCGGAAGCGAATGACATTTGTTGCAGTTAGACAATGAAACAAACCTGACATGCTCCTGTAGCAAGCCTAACTGATTTTCTTTCAATGGTTTTCTCTGGAAAAGGTGAATGATGGCGCTGGAAACTCTGCAAATAAAACCAAAAAAAATGTAAATTATATAAGGATATCGATTTTACGGTAAATTGATCGTGCCATGCTAGTTTATTTGCACAGAAGTAAACATTTAAAGTAGTTTACACACACACACACACAACGAGCGCGCGCGCGCACACACACACACACAGGTTAAGCAGCAAATCTCTTAAGAAGACTGTAAACCAATGGCGCCATGCTGGGGTTTGTGACGGTCCTGGAGATACGGTCAAGAGATATTTGCTGATTTTACTTATAAGCAAACATCTGGACAGGAGGACATATTAAATTCTATGTATTAAGATGGGGGCTGTAAATGGAAAAAAAAATGTATTTCAACAAGAAGGCAGCACCTGAAATATATATATATATATATATATATATATATATATATATATATATACTTCAGGTGCTGCCTTCTGTTGAAATACAATTATATAACTACATATACATATATATATATATATATATATATATATATATATATATATATATATATATATATATATACATACATACATACATATATAAACATACTCGCATCTTCGCCTTTGGCACTGGCCATAACTAGTGGTTGCAAGAGTTTGGCCTAAGTCAAAGAGAATTTTCCCATGCAAAAACAAATCCTTCCCTCGGATAAATATTTCTAAAAGGAAATACCCTGAAAAGTGTTGACAGTTCCATCAAAAATACGAAAACAAAAACGTGATGCTTTCAGCGACATGGAGTCCCTGAAACTCTTGTGGCGACTACATACAAGTATAAAGGGTGCTGTCCAAAAACAGGTGTATTACTGATTTTCAGAGTTCTGATCTCACCAATCAAAGGACTGATGAAAATAAGGGCAAAGTCCTGTCTGAACACCCTTTAACAGCAACTTCGCCAAAATGGTCATCTCAGATAGGGTAAGTCCCAGATTGTCCACTCTCTCAGACTATTTCCCACCCTTCTCTTGATGTTGTCCTCCCAATTTTAACGTTGCCCACCTCTTCCTCTCTTATCTTCGACCTTTCCCTCCAGTATGGTTTTTAAAAGTGTGTTATGTTTTTTAATGTGACCAAAGTATTTTACTTGTATCTCTTTTGTGTGTGTGTGTGTGTGTGTGTTAAAGTAATTCTCTTTTCACTGGTAGCCTTTCCAAACCTCTGCATTGGACTTTTAGTTTCGGCGAAAAATGACCCATTTTTCTGTAAGCTTGCTGCTTTATTATCTAAGTTTCTGCACCTTATAGCAAGACTGCGTTTTCATAACATTTGATGATTCTTATTTGTAGTGTGTTGTTTATCTCTCTAGCTGTCAGTAACTTGTGCATCTTATTGAAGACAGTCACCGGCTGCAAGCTCCGGTGGAATTCCTTGTTGTTCGTCCATTTGGACTTTGGCTTTGTGCCAGGGCCTGAGTTTTCGGTGTACATCCGTTTTACTGGCTTATTTGTGTGCGACAGGCAGATGCACTCCGACTTTGAAGGAAGTTCCCAAATTAGGTGACTTCTACCACATGCTTTTGGGAAAGGCAGTGCATCTATTCTTATTTTCCCCACAATGGGGCCAAGGAACCCACACGTGGAGGATGTTTTTCAGTGTTTTTCTTCATTGTAACAATAACCCTGACCTTGGAAACATTTAGGTTTTTAAAACAAAAACATGAAGTTATCAATAGATACATTGTGTTCTGGAACTATTCGTTATTACATTTATGAATGTGTGTATCGGTTCGTATGTTTTTTTTATAAGGGGTTATTTCAACTTTTGGTTTACTGATAGACCTAACTACTATGTCATCAAAATTATCTATCTAAGAAGTTCTGTAATGACATATTTGTTATCGCGTTAGGTAAACATCTAGTGAGCATAAATTCTATGTAAGAGGTGGGACTTAGGATGGCTACCAACTAGAAAAGGTTTGGCGTGACTACTGTAGAGCCGATGGTACTCAAAAGATGCTACGATAATACGCCGGATGAAATGGGTAATTAGAAATGTGAGCTAACCAAGAATCATGCGTGTCTGGCACTTGGAAGAAACATGGCGGCGTCCGTGGCTAAGGCGTTGCGAGTCCGACTCGTAAGCCAGCATACCGCGATCGAAACCCACTGCAGGCTGCGTGGATTTTTATCGTGGTATGGGACGTCGCAGGTCGACCCAGCCTAAAATGGTACCACTGTCCTGGGAGTAAAGACACCGGCGTAATGACCACATTACCCACAGAGTGCTGATGGTCTGTAAAAAATATGGGACGCTCTGCCCATATGCCCGATGCGCCGAAAGGCGTGAAAAGGGATCTTTACTTTTTTACTTACTTGGAAGAAACGCGAATGAAGGAATAAATGTGCTTGAACTAGAAAGTCGAATCCACCCAAGCAGTCAACAGCAATAATAAGAAGAACTCCTCCAGAAGAGCATGTACAACAGGAGTCCATCGATCATCAGTAGAAGATCCCTCGTCGACAACTGTTTCAGTCCATAACCTCCCAGATTATTTCAGAGTGTTGGCCTAACTGGGTCTTGACCCCCAGGCCTCGATCCTGCTGCACTTTACCTTTGAAGTGTACCTGACCATCCGATAGACGGCAAAAGGGTAGTGAAGCTGGCATAGCCGTGAAGAACAGAGTGCACACATGAATACCGAAGCTGACCACCAGTGTGAATAAAAGGAGCCATTTGTTGACAAAAGACTATGCTGTACGTAGTCGCAGAAAAAGTGATATTTAAGACAAAGTCGAGAGCCTTGTATCCAACATAAGAGTTGTTAGCACCAGGAGACAGGACGATGCACATGTAGGAACAGCCAATACAAGTTTTATTTTGCTAAGTATGATCTGCCCGTCTTTTGTAAACTTCGAAGTGTGTTCTCAGATGGGATATCAGAGATCCTAGTAAGTAGTAGTATAGATATCTCATCCCTGGTAAGCACTTTACAACAAGTACAGTCGTACATCGGAATACGTACTTTATTCGTTCATGTTTCCTGGACGTATAACAAACAGTAGGTATACCAAACAAATGTTCCAATAGCCAATAAGGGGGAAATAGTTTATCCGTTTCACTGAAAAACATCCTATTGTTACTGGCATATTTTGCATTAATGGAGTGGCACAAAATACTTTATCTACTGCCTAATGTTAAAATACGAGTCAGACTTTTTTTGTTTTTTTGTTTATTACTTTAGCTCCCTGGTCTACTCATCCTTGAATGGGTACTAGATGGAGTACTGAGAGGTTGGGGCGACTGACATTATGCTGACCATATCACCCACTGAGTGCTGATTGGACTATAAAATATAGGTCTAGCCCTATACGCCCAATACACCTGTAAGCATGGAAAAGGGTTCTTCTTCTTCTAATACTAAATTACATAAATACACAAAAAATTATTTGAAATAAATGAAAATGTACCAACCCCCCCCCCTCCCCCCCACCCCCTTTTTTTAAACCTTCCGGAGAAGAGTCGAGTGCTTTCTAGAATGGTACTGAGAGATGGGAATGAGGAGATGTTATTGTTTGGAAAAAGAGTCCCCTTCCGATTTAAACTTAATGAATTCGATTTTAACTACTTTGACCTAATTGATGCTCACCATGTTTGATGGTTTGACTTTTACGAAAAATCTAGTACAAGCTCGTATTCCAAACAAAGATTGTATACCAACAACGTTTTTTTTTTTTCGTTTTTTACAGACGTATACCACATTTAATGGCACCTTGTAAATTATAATCATTTTTTAAAATTATTATTAAACTAGTCTGCCAGAACTCCAAGAGGGAAACCGTTTGATAGATTTTCATTGTTATTGCTGTTGTTGGTCGTTGGTCGCGGGATGACGAACAGGAAAATAAATTATCCACTGGAAGTAGGTAGGTAGTTGTACCCCACCAGAACATCACACAAGCGATAAACACCCGGTGACACAAAGTGCCACCATGCGTATGAGGATCACCCATGGAGAGGTCTCAGAAACCCCATTCAGCCGTTAGGCCATATCTATGGCTAGGCCATATCTATGCCCCGGCTATATTCAGGGCCCCCCAGCAGAAGCCAGGGTGGGGCTTCAAATAACAAAACATTGCATCCCACATGGGAACGACTTTCATTTCACTGCAAGTAAGATTGATCTTACTTATAACACGAGGAAGACACTTCACAAAGCAGAGTCACAACAAAGGTAATAAATAACAGAAACAGAACCACACATGTACCTTTTCTGTACACACCTAACGGATTCCATAAGACATGTTAAAACCAGATGTTATTCCCGTAGATGAAGCATACTGTAGTCAAATGTGAACAATAAATCACTGAAATTTCTGTTGTCGAATAGTTAGGTGAATTTCTAAATTTTCATCTTTCCACTGACACCTTTATGAGGCGGGTAAGATAATTTCTGATAAGATAATCCGAACATAATGACAAACCTGAGCTATTTTATCACCCACGTGAAAAAACTTGGCCCTATCTTTGGCCCCGCGTGTATGTGTGTGTGTGTGTGTGTGTGTGTGTGTGTTTCCATGTGTCTGATACGTGTGCCTATCTGATATATGTGTGTGTGTTTAATATGTGTGTGTATCTGTATGTGCGCGCGCGTGAAATAGAACGGGCAGTCTACTTTGAGTGGATAGATTTTAATGTGTACCATTCGATATCAGAAATTTGCAATTAACACCTCCTCCTCATTAAGTCCTAATGGTACTGTGTTCAGTCTGTGCATCAACGGTATTCTATTAAGTTCAAGCCCTACCCTGGCCTTTGCCAGGGGCCTCAATTTAGCCTGATGGTTGAACGCGGTTTCTGGGACCTCTCCACGGTGATCCTCACCCGCGTTGTGGCACATTGTGTCATCGGGTGTTTATCGCTTGTGTGATGTCCTGGTGGGGTAGAAAGTCAGTCAACGGTATTCTTCTTCTTGACTCACCGGCTGTGAATTCCGGCGGAAGGTCCCGGTCGATCGTCCGCTTGGACTTGTGGCTTTTACCTGGACCTGAGTTTTGCGTGTACAACCGTTTTACTAGCTTTTGCCGTTTCTTGCCTCATAGGCAGATGTACTCCGACTTCGTGGGAAATCAACGGTATTAAACAAACATGCCTAAACAAATTTACGTGCTTTTAAATACATAAGGTACATTTAGCAGCTCTCTTGAACATGTAAGTAATGAATACCGCGATCGACTCATACAAATATAGTGTGTAATAATGTTTCTTGTACTGAAAGCGGCTGTAACCATTTGAAACCCATTTGATTGTTACTCGGATATTATAACATAAACATAGATGTTAATGTTTGAGATTTATAGAACTTACGCCTGTAATATCTCTGTGCGAGATGAGGCTTCAGTAGGAACCAATGACGTACAAAATGGCGGTAGAGCCGAGCCTCTTCTGGAACCCCTAGCCGCCCAACTGTCGAGCTCAACACTGGCCAGGCTATGTCTGTCAACAGAGAGAGCATTTAACAAGGTTTTTCAATTATTCAACTTATCTATGCATATTCAGTTATTGGGAAGACAAAATGGACGCATTATATATTTATGTATATACTAAAAAATAAATAAAGTAAAGGACCCCTTTCCAACGCTTTCAGGAGTATTGGGTGTATAGGGCTAGACCTTTATTTTATAGACCAGCGCACAAGATGGGTGATGTGGTCAGCATCACGCCGCTTGCCTTTACTTCCTAGGACTGCACCTGGTACCCACTCAAGGCTGGGTCGACCTGGGAGCCTAGGTCATTTGAAAAAAGTATACACACTGACACACATATATATATATATATGGTTACCTTTTATTCAGGTAGGTTATTAAAATGTAAAACTATTATCATTGAAACGCCTGAATTGTGCGTCCTCACTACCCATTAAAAATGACATAAAATATAACAAATGCTGAAAAAAGTGAGATTTTGCAAATCCTCGTAACTGATACATTTCAAGCGTAAAGCTAGTTAATTGTTTTTTTTTTTTTTTTTAATATGTCTCTCCTGTCAATAGATGATGGCCCATTCCTATCCATAGATGATGGCCCATTCCTGTCCGTAGATGATGGCCCATTCCTATCCATAGATGATGGCCCATTCCTGTCCGTAGATGATGGCCCATTCCTGTCCATAGATGATGGCCCATTCCTGTCCATAGATGATGGCCCATTCCTGTCCATAGATGATGGCCCATTCCTGTCCGTAGATGATGGCCCATTCCTGTCCATAGATGATGGCCCATTCCTGTCCATAGATGATGGCCCATTCCTATCCATAGATGATGGCCCATTCCTGTCCATAGATGATGGCCCATTCCTGTCCATAGATGATGGCCCATTCCTGTCCGTAGATGATGGCCCATTCCTATCCATAGATGATGGCCCATTCCTATCCATAGATGATGACCCATTCCTATCCATAGATGATGGCCCATTCCTATCCATAGATGATGGCCCAT
Source organism: Candidula unifasciata (assembly GCA_905116865.2). Classification (NCBI taxonomy): domain Eukaryota; kingdom Metazoa; phylum Mollusca; class Gastropoda; order Stylommatophora; family Geomitridae; genus Candidula; species Candidula unifasciata. The sequence continues at coordinate 61,844 of CAJHNH020000879.1, read as the reverse complement.
TCCTATCCATAGATGATGGCCCATTCCTGTCCGTAGATGATGGCCCATTCCTGTCCATAGATAATGGCCCATTCCTGTCCGTAAATGATGGCCCATTCCTGTCCATAGATGATGGCCCATTCCTGTCCGTAGATGATGACCCATTCCTGATAGTTGCACTGCCAGCCAGGGCTTCTACTGTCTCACTGCCTTTTACACCAGCATCTTATGGGACCACACAAAAAAAAATGTTGGTGATTTTGAGAAACAAAGTTTCAAATGTAGGCACCCGTATGTACCCCGCCTTGATCTTCTTCATAATGCTAATTGGGTCGCTGAGCAAATATGCACTGGTTTATTCATGAGCTTTCAGAATTTCTAGGGTCTTTGTCACAGCCATTGACCTCCATTGTCGTGCTGCTGCTGGTAAAGCAAAGGCTTCACTGTCTTCTTTGGTGACTTTAGCTTTGGTTCTTGCCCTGAAAACCCATGCACTTCGCTTCTGACGAATCACAGAACCATCTGTATATTTAACATCTTCTGGTGCTTTCACTTTTGCAACAACTATTGGTGGTGCCAGATCACGGCATTTTCTTATCAGGACGATAACCACCACAAAGTTCTGAGTGTATTCATTTGAAATGGGTATCCATTCATTCCTGTCAACGGTTTATATCTTAAAGGGAAATAACCCGTTGAAGTACAGTCTCTGCCCGGTCTAACCAAGACTGGCCTCGTTAGTGAGTGGGTTAAAGACCTCAGTAATTTCGAGGTAGGCACATGTTTGGCGCATTTCAAGCCTTCTGTTTATTTCTGGAAGATCTAGTATCTATCTCTATATGTTCTACACGTCGTGTCTCTGGTGCATCTAAGAACGACGCGCATTGTTTAATTTTATACCTTTTCCGGTCTGTCGATTAGTGTCTTGCTGATTTTAGGATTCCCAGTGCATATTCTATGACAGGGAGAATCTACCCCTGATAGAGGATGACTAGCAGCTTATGCTGACCACACGTAGCAACCATAACTTTCAGTGCAGCCAAATCCTTTTAGGTCATATTGATCATAGTATCAGCTTAAAATCTGCAGCTAAGGCTCTGATCAAAACTTACTCCCAGGTTTTTTAAAAGTTAACCTCTTCCTGTCTCTTCACCATTCATATTCACAGCGGTGGTTACTGTGTACTACTGTTCATCCATCACGAGTGATGTAGACCCCTTTTTATCCAAAGTAGTAATGATCAATGATTATGAGTACGGAGGTGGCTGATTAGTCCAATATAAGCCCAGAAAGTTCTTGAGCAGTGCGGACAACAAGTGGAAGCAGCAGTGGGCGTGTGATTAGCGACACAGTTCTTTCCAGTCTGCCTCCGTTTCTTTGCTTGTGCAAACTCCACTGCCTGGCAGGCTGATGCACCATGTCTGTGGGATGTACGTCATCCAGAACGGTCCTGTGCAGCAGCCTCCTAGGTTGTTATATTGATACCAAAAGAGCTGAAAGCAGTTTCAATAGTTCCCTTAGAGGTTTTTTTTTTTTTCTGTACTTCCTGGACCTCTTCCCTTGTTCTCCATAAAATACTCTCTTTGGGAGGCGATAGTCTGGCATGCGGGATAGGTGACCAACCCAACGCAGCTGATAATTATTCCGCATTGTGAAGGTTTGCCCTATCAAGAACCATAGTATTTCAGATCCTAATTTGCCATTTGATTTTCAGCAGCTTTTGAAACAAGTTATGTGAAACTGATTCAATATTTTAGCATGACGTCGATACAAATTCCACTTTTGGCAAGCATAGAGCAGTACTGGGAGAATTGTAACTCTGTAAACCTCAGCTTGGTCAGCAGGGAGTTACCACTTCTATTCCAGACGCTGATTATGTTTACTTTATAGTTGCAATCGCTTTTACAGGATAATCTGTGCTCCGGAGGTTTCATACCAGCCTGCTATGCGTCCAATTTCCTTCTGGAATTCATCTACAATGAACAAAAAGTGTAGGCGTTAAATAACCGGGGATGTTCTGGAAACTACACGGATAAATAAGGTTATTTGCGTATCCTTGACAGGACGTTGCAGAACCAACCCCAACAGCCCCTGGCCGTTGTGTGGCTTTTCTAGGCAAATTTACGTCCAGTAGTTTGCCATACACAGATAAATGCACACACAAAAAAGAAACGCCAGTCATAACAGGCAAAATACACAGAGACATAGGTTACGCGAATGACAATAGACAACAACAACAACAACAACAATAATATTAACAACAACATAAAAGCAAGAGAAAACATGTATGCAGACATTTATAGCACACAGTGACAGTGAAATTAGAGATTTAGTTAGAGATGAACTATTAAAAAGCATACCATCAGGATATCATTCAGGTGACGAATGTAAAATTTAAATTGCGCTCGCGCGCACGCACGCACGCACGCACGCACACACACACCCGCACACACACACACACACAGAGAGAGAGAGAGACACACAGACACAGACACACACACACACGCACGCACAAACGCAGCATGCACACACACACACACACACACACACACACACACTTAGCTACTGTGGCGGAGCAACAAAGGATCTGCTATGTCCACGAGTGAAACCCAAGAGTAATGACAATTTAAGGACAACAGCAGCAAAGTTTCCAACCTGTGTACAGAGACAGATGCGTGCCGTCATCAGCACAGAAAATGTAGATGTTTTATGGTGCCTTTTAGACATTATAACTGTTTTTAAAAAAAAGTCTGGTGAAGCCCATTAACCGCCGTTGAGGTCAAGATAGAAGACGTTATAACAACTTCCTTATAGGAACAATCAGTAGGGGTACCCTGTGGTTGAGCGCGCATGTTAAAAAAAAAAAAAAAAAGAACGAAACTTAAAGGTATGTGAGTACAAACTTCACCTGCTACAACACTCTAGGAAAAGAAATGGAATCTAGAATACAGACTGGGGGTGAAGGTATACTATGTCCTACAACATCTGCGAGAGTCGCCGTGGCGGAGCGGCTAGACGCTCGCCGCAGATTGGAAGGTCGTGGGTTTGCTCCCTGGCGGAGCCGGACTTTTTTCAAAAATGACATTGGCTCTCAGGTCGACCCAGCCTTGAGTGGGTACCAGGTGCAGTAGATGGAAGTAGAGGCGACCTGCGTGGTGCTGACCACATCACCCATCTTGTTCCAGCCCAATATGCCCTATACGCCTAAGGGCGTGGAAAAGGGTTCTTTTCTCTTTTACTTTACTTACTTACAACATCTGCTGATAACAAATGCTTTAATTTGTTGCACCAACGGAGAGTGGCAGGCGGCCATTCATTCTCCAGAGAGACAGCGATATGACAGAGAATACTGCTTATGTAACGAAGTCAACCCCTTTGCTTTCTAAATGTAATATTCAAAGAAGCACAGTGGTGGATCAGAGCTATGGGGGTGCTGCTTCCTAGATATTGTAGTTATTGTTTTAATCTTATGTAAAACGAAACAGAGAAATTGAAAATATGCATATTAACGATACAATCCTGAACAAAACAAAACAAAAATATCTAATTAATTATATCCTAAATTGTTACAGTGCAAGCTTAATCCACTCATTTAACAGCGAAATCCATTCATCGTGTTTTATTTTTTGTGAAAAGATTCATAAAACAGACTCGTCACTTTGTTTGCTTCTCATCTCTGACATGTGTGCATGCGCACAACAGCAAAACATGAAGTTGCTGGAAATGCGAAACGTGCAGTTCCGTCATCGACATTTTGTAATTTGTTTAATGAGAAAAGAAGTGTTTACTGTCATTCAGCTCGTGGATTCTAAAAGATATTAGTATAAAGAAAGAATACAAGGCGGGAAAAAACAGGCTCATTGTATTTACTGTCATCGATAATATCCAGTGAAAATAAGCCGTGCTACAGCTACACAGTGGCTATGTAGTAGCCGCCACTAAATCAGAAAAACTTACTTGGGAACCCTTTTCCTGATCGATGGCGAAGTACTCAAATAGCGCACAGTATTTTCAAATCCTAAATTATCCATTGTTGTCATTGTGAAGACTAAGAAAGCTCATTGCCAATGCAGAATACAAAATACATAAGAAATTATAAATCTTTACGTTTCAATCATTTTACTATTGTTGCTATTTGTCAAACAGGTTGGTTTAAACAAAAATTACATGTGTAATCATCCACCTTTTCTCGTGTGTCATTAGATGATATTATGCCTCCTAAGTACCTAACTTTTTCTACTTGTTTTAGAAATGGTTATTTGAGTCAGATATTTATTATGGACACAATGGAACGTCGTGGGGGAATAGGCATCAGTAGACTGGCCTGGGCACCTAGTGGAAAATAACTTTTCATCCCTAAAAGCCAAAGTGCCCAATCAACGTCTGCCCTTGTTACACTGCCAACTGTAAAGTCTGTCTGATTAACGTCTGTCCGATGAACCTACCGCCTATTTGTCACTCTGGTCTTACAGGTAGGCGCAGAATTTGCTACTACAGCGACGATATATAAATATATAACACAATAACCTCAGCTTTCTGAGATCGTCTAGCTGAATAACGGGCCAAAACGATTTTGACGAGAGACCAACCTAATGATGATAAATAGCTCCTGCTGTAAATGCTCTCGCTGTAGAATTCGTCTTATTGTACGTGGCTAGTCCACAAGACAACCAGGACAGGCTCGTAACGATTGGGAAAGACATTTTCACGCCCAGGAAAACTGGTGCTCTGGTGTAGCCGACTTGTAAACTTGCCCTCGACAGACTGTTGACTTGGTCAACTCCCCCCCCCCCCCCCCCCCCCAATCCCAAATACAGTATAATCAACTAATTGCGCAGGCTGCCTATAAAGAAATATGTCCCCCGGGTCCTTGAAAAAGGGCGGTGGATAAAGAACCTACTATGATTGATGCTAACATTGTTGACCTAATCAGCCCCCGGACGGCGATCGTTGCCAAACGACCGAGCTGTCTGTGTACTTGCGGGAGAAGCTTCATATGTGAGGATGGTCTAAGAGCGCACGCCAGAAGAATGAAATACGACGGTACCCGACGAAGTAGTCGTCATCTCAAAGCTACGTCAGCAGCTCATGAGTCGTTAGGAAACGACAGACAGGGTTTACCCCACCAGCATGGAGAGATCCAAGACGCCCATCACGTAGGTGCATCACTGCAGATCTATGACAAAGTGCGGACAAAGATCAAATTCCCACTCGCAGTTTGACAGGGTGTCGTGGTGCAAGCTACGGGAGGGGGGAGGGGGGTGGATGCAAGGTTATTGATGGTAAATTTAAGAAATCGTCGCTAGAGGACAAATTAACACGGTTTGGTGACATAATTAACGCTCACTGTGCCCACGAGTTCGGCACAGTTGAGAACACGAAGCTGAGCGTCACTCATGAAAAACAGCAGGAGGCAGAGAAACAAAAAGAAGTGCATACATAATAACAACGCATTACGAAAACGGTTTAAAGCCGCTACAGGGGCTGTACGTTGATCTGGCTGCACTTGAAGAGCATATACAGATTTATGTGTCTGGCTGAGCGTTTCTGAATACATTGAGGGAACGAGAACAGTTCTTTAAGGGCCCTTTCCTGTTCACACGAGGCCAGGGACTGTGATTGCAGATAAAGAGGAATTTGAGTCATATCTACTGAGCATATACTCAGATCGGACAAGGAATGATGCTCTCGATGACAGTCAGAAAGTCACCGGTGGCCTGAAGTAGCCCGAGTTGCCGAAGGCAACGTTCAAAACGATGCCTTCCCCTTGGTCTGAATTCAAAAAAGTTGTGAAAATTTGCCCCATTACCCATACTTGTCCCGTACTTGGTATACAAACGCTATCCAAAAGTCCTTGCATGGGGTCTAAAGTATATTTGTAAGGAGTGGCAGAAGGCTTAAAAACGTGTACATTCCCAAAGAGCGAGATTTATCCCAATTCAGTCCTATCTGTTGAACGTTGAGGGCAAAATATTCTTCTCAGTGATGGCATGCAGACTCATGCAGTACTTAATGCAGAATAAGTAGATTGACACATTAGTGCAGAAAGGCTGGATCCGGGGCGTTTCCCGGTGTCTTGAACCTGCGTCTATGATATGGGAGTCTATTCGGAGAGCTAAGGCAGATAAACTCGAATTGCACGTGATCTGGTTGGACCTCGCCAATGTCTATGAGTCGGTACCCCAAAATCTATTATGGCAGGCCCTTCACGTGTTTCTCGTACTGGGTAGGATATTGCGTAGTAGTTAAAGAGACCGAAATTGGTGCTTTCTCAGTATTGTACCCCGAACAGGAGAAATCCACAGGTCACGAGCAGTCTAATATTTCAGAGGGTGGTAGATAGGCTGTCGTGGGACATAGGCGACAATCTTTTTCCTCGTCTATATTCTTCAATTGACTCCTTCTGTAGCAAACTATAGACGAATCTAGGTGTTACATTACGAAACAGAAAGAAGAAAGATGTGCTACATTCACTACGAAGTGGACTAAAGTTGGGATAGTAATGGAGTGTAAGATTTCTCCAATACTGCTCTTTACAGCTATGCAGGTTATGATAGATGGGGCAGTGCCTTTAAATCGGGGATCACTGAATGCCACCACTGAAAGCAATTATTGACAATATCACAAAGGATAATGAAGACCTTGCACGCGTTATTTTGAAGAAACTGGATTGCGTGATTCAATGTCCAGAAGTCTGTCAGTCTACAAAGGTAAAGTTGTGGCAACCAGATTCATAGTGGCAATCAATCCAATCCCCACGGTTTTGGAAGAACCTATGAAGAGTCTCGGCCCCGCTTACGATTCGAGGCTGTCTGATAAGATTGAAATCTGGAGTATACACGAGCCACTGGCAAACAGGCCTGCTAGCTATCGAGCAATGCAGGCTGATCGGGAAGTTCAAGGTCTGATGTCTCAAATTCATGCTGATTCCAAAGCTCCTCTGGCTGCTGCTAGTGTTCGAAGTTAGCACGAGCGCAGTAGAAGCAATGGAACTGAAAATCTACACCGCTGTGAGGAAATGGCTTGGAAGGCCGCCTTGTCTGGTCGACGTGGCCCTGTATTGTAAACAGGCTAAGCTGGTACTTCATTTCAAATCGATATCCGAAGAGTTATAAAGTCGGCAAAGTAAGACTCGTGTAATAGGGGAGATTTTCACCCTGATTAGGAAGGTTGGGGAGAAAGCCTGAAGCTAACAATAATACCGAGAGAAGCCAGATACTCGGATTAACCGAGATTTTCAAGATAGGGGACGACCACGAGTTATCAAGTGGAACTAAAAGAGAAACAACCACAGGTCGCCACGTGGAACCCAAGAACAACCACGTGTTTCCACGTGGAACGAACACTGGGTATAAGCACAGACCCCAGTCTAGTATATATTAGTATGTGTTGACCGTCAGAGCGAAAGGACGTGAGAGTGTTCTGGAGAATGACAACGTGGGACAGATTGTTGCGAGAGGAAGACCAGGCGACAACATCCATCGAAGCCAAGTCCATCCAGGCCAGTCTGTGTGAAGTCTGTGGTAACAACCAGATCCATCTATGCGGCGATGTGGAAGGGAAGGCGCCGCACTCTGGTCGATAAATGTGTGAGAAGTCAGCGTGTTGGAATCTGAACGATGCAGTACATGTGTAGTGTGAATTAGGACACGGACATGACTTTCTATGTAAGTGGTGAGATGTCCATAAACTGTTTCGTACTTTGAAGTCGGTGTCGGCTTGTCCCAACTATGTCATCTTAAGAATGTTTGCTAAGATCATTCACTAGACACATCATCTCCTAGACAACCAGCCCAAGGTCATGAACTACTTACTGCAAGTAGACGACGACTTATTGCAAACAGACTTATTGCAACTCGCGATGATGTTGCGCGAGTCTGCAGACCCATGTAGCCGCTGTCCAGTCCTCTCTAAAGGCAGGGAAGAAATTGAAAGTATAATAGGTGATAGAATCTGCTCAGAATGTTCTAAAAGAAGTCATGGTTACACACAAACCGACCGGCATGGCCTAGGGCAAGAAAAAAATCACGCGGTGGCCCAAAGCCTCTGCCAAACAGTGTAGAGACCTGGTAACACAGATGATCAGGGACTTTGAAAATGAAATACGGGTCCAGAAAAGCAGCCCAGCAGTCACAGCAAGGCAAATTGATCAGCCTCGAGACTGCATTGGCACCATACCCACATGGGATGAGATCAGTCGAATGGACCCCCTGCGGCAAAGCTTTGTAATTCGATTTCTAGATCCTTAGTGAATAGTAGTAGTCCCTGGATAGTATTGTTTGTCCTTGAGTCCCCTTCAGAATTATGTTTTGTTTCGTTCAGGTCTTCCTTACTTTGGCGTGGATTTCTAAAAGCACAACGCGAGTGTTCCCAAAGTCTATCACAAGGCAGATTATGAAAAGTAATTGCATTCGACAGAACACAGCGAAACCGTCAACTGGCGGTGGTGATTTTATAAGCATTAAAATATGTTTATATGATGCTTATTCCTGCCATGAGTAAGGCTGAGTTGATTCAAGAACCGACATTACGATACTAGAGGCATTCCTATAAGCACTCAGTCTCCATCTTCAGCATCTAGCGCAGAGTTCCAATACTAATGGCACCAATAGTATTATGATTGTTTGTCCTTTTTGCTTCTCCAATTTCATAGTTTTCTTATGTCTACTTTGTCAAAAAAATTCCTTCACTTATAAGGTTTGTAGAATTTTTCAGAATTAATTCAGTTTCGTTGGTTTTTAAACCTGGTTAAACACATTTATTACACATCAGATTAATTAAAATTTTGTTGACCAACACAGCAATACCGTCCTGGTGATTTTATAAGCATTTAAATATGTTTATGTGATGCGTATTCCTGCCATCAGTAAGGCTGCGTCAAAGAACCGAATGGCAGAGCAAATAATACTCAGAATCCCATCTAAAAAAACAGAGTTCTAATACCAAAAAATAAAAAAGATTAAAGTCCTTTGTGCTTCTCCAGTTTCTTAGCAGTAGAGTGTCTACTTTGTCAAAAACATCTGAGATTATAAATATGTAGAAACAATATGCCCTGAGTTAATGTTTCTAAACCAAGATAAACCTGAACATCATTAATTACATTTGCAACCAGAAAGTAACAGCCATGAAATTGCAACATCTCACAGTCATCAAAGAAGAATGTAGAACAAATAATATGAGAATCAACTCTAAAAATACAGAAGTAATGTCAGAAATACACCAAAAGCAGAACCCAAAGCTAGCAGTAGAGTCCAATAGCATTAAACATCTGAGATTAAATATATGGGAACAATATGCCCTGAAGATAGTAAATTGGATGAACAAATTAATATGTGCACTAAAGTGGGAGAAGGAATCAATGTGTCGAAGTCAAGAGTGACATGGTTAGGCTGAGTTACCAGTTTATAAGCACACAAACACCATGTACCAGTCTGTGCTCAGTGATCAGGAAGAGAACATTGAAGTACCTGGGAGTGTGTTTTGATCGGTGTCTCGTCTATTTATAAGACTATGGAGTTGACGACATCATACGCAATGACCTGTCTAGATTTGCGGATTTTCGTGCGTTTTGATTCCTTGAGGATGCTTAAGAAGATCGAAGCAAGTTGGGTTAAAAGACAATGGTTGGAGTCTCTGAAGAAAACTCATCTCATCTGACAGGAATCAAGTTTCCTTTTTGTGTGTGGCATAATGCTCAGGAGAAAGAGGAAATAAACGAGCGGACTGCCTTGCTGGCTGGGCTGTCATAGGCACAGAAAAGGAAAATGCCTGTATCGATTTTTCAACGATCTCAAAGAGGTAGGAGAGTAGATTATTCAGGGGACGAAGTTGAATTGGTAACCCTGTCAAGACTACATGGACTTCATATCAAAATAGATGTTGCCAGACATGAATAGTATACAGGCAGTCTAAGGAGAGCAAACAAGGAATTGGTATTATAGGACGCCAAATTACCTACTATCTTTTTTAATCCAAATGTTTGTTCAACTGCCTCAGTTTTGCTAATATTATATGTTTATTTACGTTCATCATACGTGAAATGAATATTGAGCTATTATTTAGTTACATGGATGCGAGCATTTTCAAAAAAAAATTATTATATAAGGTAATATTGACACTAATGAATTGCTTTAATTGTTTTGTAAATTACTAGCAGAATACACTATATGTCGGCCTATACAAGACAAACTAATTATTCTAGTTCTAAAATGTAACGGCATAAAGGCAAGACTTTATTTACACGAAACACACACACAAACATACATATATATATATATATATAGTCTCAATCCATTAAGAAAATGCTAAACACTACTACACTTTGCACATCTACATCCTCTGAACTGTTCAGACGAGGGGAGAATATACGTTCTACCAGGCCGCCCATATGACGATATAAATCAAAACATTCATACCCATTTACATATATCTGAACATAGTGTGCACAACACCTTCAAGCTCCAGTAATTCTTACCATTTCATCCAAGGGACTTCGCTTGCTAATGTTCTTGCGGCAATTCACTTGGTTGTGACTTTCAATTGAATAATTCATGTTCTATTTTTGTATTTTGTAATTACTTGGTCTCTCTCTCTCTCTCTCTCTCTCTCTCTCTCTCTCTCTCTCTCTCTCTGTACACACACACACACACACATCACAGGCACACACACACACATTCAGTAATATAATGCAGCAGATACCTTTACATCACAAGGAAATTCTTATGTTGTATGGTCAACCAGACGTAGCGTTTACCACATTACCAGTTGACTGCCGACTATCTATATACTCTTTATGTCGCTGTTGACACATAAGGCATTCATAAGTGATCCCAGGTGCTGCCGGTCTGCTGCTTTTCTGCCCATGGTATCCCATGTCAGTTTACATTCCTTCATTTCCCGTTTTTTTTTTTTTTTTTGTCCTTCTCCTTTTCCCATCTGCTTTCCACCGAAGAGCTGTTTTTGCAAGAGTGTTACAAGGCATTTCGCAAACATGTCCAAGCCATCTCCATCATCTTACTTTGATAACATTTGCCAGTTATGCATATTCTGTTTTCCTCCTCAGTTCTTCATTTGTGATCCTGTTTGGCCAAAATATTCGTAGAATTCTCAATTACAGACCGGTCAGTAGGAAAAATATAGAAACACATACGATGTGTTTAATGCTTTATTTTTGTGAAAATATTCCTTTTTATTTTTAATTTTCTTTCTACTAACTTACTATGGATAATAGAGCACTCCTGTACAGTATATTGGATTTGTGGACAATGAAAATGTCCTTGATAGCACTAGAAATGGATGAAACACGACGTGATCTCTCAAGAATCCTTAAATTACAAACAATCAAGATATTAAAATATATTTTCATTTTTCAAAAAATTAAAAGCAGTATGCGTTTGAAATAACAACATATGTGCGACAGGGATCGTCTATCTTGAATTAAAATTTTCATCTTTTTCAAACTGGCTATACACTAGATTATGAAGACAGCAATGTCACCACCAGAAACAGAATTTATTAGGCCCCAGTAAAAAAGCTTAATCATTGACACTTTGCTGATGACATGTCAATATTATCCCAATGATGGAATCAAATGCGAAACGAATTAAATATTCTTGATGAGAGATCACAACAGCGGTTTCTAAATATCCACCACGGAACAAGAGAGATCATGAGTATACCAGGCAAGCAATATTATATTTTGCTTGATGAAACCTGACTTCAAGATGCGAAGTCATACACGTATTTAGGCAATAATATAGACAGAGAATTGATGTTTGCAGACGATGCAGCAATTACCACCCACTCAGAGAAGGAGCTGCAATGCTGTCAGTTATTTCTGATGAATGCTGTGAATTTGGACTAATAATGAGAAAAAGAAAAAAGCAGACAACAGCTGAAGACAGTTGACTATTTCACCTATAAGGGATAGGTGAATAACAAACTATCACTAGTCCAAGAAATCAACAAGGTAGGTAAGGCAGCAACAACAATGAGCAGAATAACACACACACAAGTTTCGGAGAACAGAAAACACGATTAAAACAAAAACTCTCGTCCATCAGGCTTGTGTGTTTAGTACCCTTCTTTCTGGCAGTGATACTTGGTCAGCTTATTCGCCCCAGAAGAGGCGGCTAAATAGCTTTCACGTGCGATGCCTAGGAAGAATACTTGACATTAAGTTGTTAGACAAGAAAACCCTGAGGTTTTGGAAAGAGCAGGTATTACAACAGTTTTTTCAATGCGTAATTTACGAAGACTCATGTGGCTGGGTTGCAACTGCAAAACGGAGAGAAAGAAATCCTATTTAGTGAATTACAGATGGGTACAAGATATCGAGACCGACCTCTACTACTATATAAATATATGTGAAGTGTGATAAAAATGATACAGGTATTAAAGGGATTCTTGGTAACAAGAGTTGAGTCGAAAAATGACATCACAGCACTCGGGGCATTCCCATGCATGATCCGTCTTCATCTTCAGCAGTCAGCGCAGAGCTTCAGTACTAATGGTACCGGTCACAAAATGATTATATGTCTGTCTTGCCTTACCTCTGAGTGTAGTGAGCCGGCCAGACCTTCTGGTTACATTAAGGTACCTCATTCTCTACAGGCCAAAATAATAATCTTTCTCTACTGGTTTCGTTTCTTGTTCCCAAAGGGCCTTGACCACATCTGCCTTGTCATAAATCAATTAGCTATCCAATGGTGCAGACCCAGCCAATCTGTCTGCCTGTTCTTTACCCACCACGCCGGCATCGCCTGGAGAAAAGATCCAAAGTATGCTGACTACCCATGACCTTCCAAGTGTATCTTGCCACTCTACCAGAAGCATCTCTGTCTTCATCTTTCTCAGCATGCTTTCAGAGTCTGTTACAAATACGACATATGTATGTATCTTGTTCTCTAGCCACCGGAGAGCTGCAGTTACCGCCTCCACCTCCATTCTCATGCTAGATGTGGTGTCATATGCTAGGTTGTCTTGTACTAAATATTTTCCATTGGCTTTCCCAACGAACCCACGGGCACTTCTCTTTCCTCTCACCGCCAAACCATCTGTATAGATAGTCAGATCCCATGGGCGTGAATTGTCGTGAATCAACTGTTGGACTTCACCTCCACAGCACCCGCTAGCCACTCTCTGCACTCCCGGTCCAATGTGGTCATAGCTAGAACTGTACCGAATAGTGATTTTCACTATTCGGCCGAATACGAATAACGGAACCAACTATTCGGCCGAATACGAATAGTGTATAGTGTATAAAATATATCTTTTAAAAAAAAACACACATTCATAATATCAAATGTACGCTGAACTTTTACTTCACATAAAATAGCACAGAAAAGTCAGCTTCTTCTTTAGCATTCCGAGCCCTTGAGGTTTACTGCTGCAGATTTCACTCGCCTCCATTTATCTCTCTGGCTGGCCTTATCTTCACAATTTGTGACACCAGTTGTTTGTAGGTCTGGCTGGACATTATTTTTCGAACTTCTTTTTTGTCTGCCTCGTGGTCTATGCCCATTCCTCTCTGTGGTGTACACAGTTTTACTTCTCTGTCATCTGACATTCTTTCAATATGCCCCAACCATTTTAGTCTGTTAGCTCTCATGATGCCAGTGATCAATGGTGATTTAAACAGATTATGCGTTACGTTGTTGCTTCTCACTCTCCATTCCACGCTGTTAGCATCTTTGACGGGTCCAAAGATTTGATTTGTCTTAAGACTGTTTTCGAAAAACTGTAATAAGGCCTTATCTTTTTTATTTCTTCTTCAAGTTTCAGAGCCATATAAAACGACTGGTCTTATCAACGTTTTATATATTTTGATTTTGGTGTTGCGAGACAGACACTTTGACTTTAGCAGATGTTGAAAGGCATAGTATGCTTTATTTCTAGATTGTATTCTAGATTTTATTTCTTTTCTCAGCATGTTGAAGCAGTGGAAGTTTGCACCCAAGTACTTATATGTTTCCGTTCGTTTGATTTTCATATTATCGACTTGGATGTGGCCGAAGTTTATATTCTTTCCATGTCTAGTTATTATTCGTACAGAATAGTTAACATTTAAAAACATTTTATGTTTTGCATCCTTCAGTCAGTCTCTGGTAACTAATAACTAGGAATGAAAGAATCCTAAGCATTGTAACAAGTAACTAAACTAAGCTGCATTAGCTTTCAACAAAACCAATCGTTCCATGTTGTCAGTATTAAGGCCGTGAATGCAGAAGCGTCGGATCTGTGGCTAAGTCGATGCGAACGCTTCGTAATGCCGGGGTGCCGGTTTCGATTCCAGCTGCGGGCCATGCGCCTTACGTTGGTTTCGACAGTGGTATCACGGGGCCGACCGTCCAGTTTCAATGGCAAACTACTGGACGTAAATTTGCCTAGAGGAACCACACAACAGCCAGGGGCTGCTATGGTTGGTTCTGCAACGTCCTGTAAAAGGATACGCAACTAACATTTTATGCAAAAGCAGTGTAAGGTAACTACTATTCGTATTCGGCCCGACCGCAACTATTCGGCCGAATACCGAATAGTCAGTAGGTCCACTATTCGGCCCCGAAGCGAATACGAAGTGAATATTCGGTACAGCCCTAGTCATAACCCAACATAGGTCTGACTTTACCTCTGTTACTCTGACCCACTTATCTCCTCGCCCATTGTTCTTCGGCATGCATACTTGTCTTATTGTGTCTTCTGCTTGAGCCATCTACAATTTTCCCCTGTTCAGCCTCTGACCCTTGCCTGCAGCCAAAGCTTCATACAGAGGGTGCTCTTTGTCTGGAGCTTCTCTGAGGTATGACTTAGCCTGCAGCACCTTTAATCCTATCTGCAATAGTCGGCAATGGAAGGATGTATCGCATGCACACAATCGGAGTGTCTCTTCTACAACCAAGGATCACCAACATAGCTTCATTCTGTGTGCCCTCCAGTTTTTCTAGCTGACTCTCTGAGACAGTGAGTAACCCCAATCCATAATCAATCAGTGAGAAGATAAAGTGCTGGTAAAGTGTGAACAAAATTCTCTGCTCTATGTCCGTCGCTGCCATAATCTTTAGTGCATAAGGACCTTTTTGTGCCCTTTTCACAACCCATACATCCCCAAGGTGATTACCAGGTACCGCAGTCTGCTGTCTCTTTTGATGTCCCTGTCATTTATTTTGAGTCTGGGGACATCAGCTGTAGCAATCCTGTTGTCCAAAGAACACCACAGGACGGTTGTCTTTTTTGGGTTGATTACAGCACACATCTCTGTACACCAGTCGATCACCTTATCTACTGCTGCCTGTAACTCTTCAACTTTTTGATTCCGATCTCTTCCTTTCCTAAATACCAGAATATCATCTACAAATGGCAATATTCTGCCAACTCCAGGTGTTTCCAGGTAGGCAATCTTGCTCGTCAAAACACTGAACAGTAAATTGCAGATCCCTGTGGTAGTCCTGGAGCTATAATACATGGCTCGGTGGTCCATGAACCAAGGCGGAGAGCTAGCTACCCGGCGAGTATACAAAACAGCTGCTATCCAGTTCACCAACCAAGGACAGACTCCCTTCTCCATAAGCGCTTTCATCAAAATACTCTATCTGACTCTGTTGTAAGCGTCATCTAAATCAAGTGCCGCTGCCACCGTTTCCTGTCTGTTCTGAAAACCATCGAAGGTGCCAAAGGCTAAAGTGGCTGCATTTGACCATGTGTCCTTTCCCGGCCGGTAACTTCTTAATTCTCGTGGAAGGAGATTTCTCTGTTCCAAAAATTATTGTAGCTTGCCCACCACTATTTTCTCTAGCACTTTACCAAAGGTGTTTTGTAGGGTTATGGCCCCTAAAGCCGCTGAGTGTTGAATGATTCAGGCTTAGGAAGTGGAATCAGGTAGTTATGCATCCACTCTTCTGGAACTGAAGCTGTCCTAATGCTTTGACTGAAGCAAGTAGTCATCTCCACCAGGTCGGCATCTCTCATGTCTTTCATGTGAAAATATCTAACCCCGTCGGGCCTGGGTACAATGGCTTTCAGAACACGTTTTACATCTTCCACCTGTATGATATCTTCAAAATGTTTCTTTTTTAAAATGGCTGTCAGTTCTTCTCTAACTCTATCTCTGTTATCTCCATCATTGTGGTCTGTCTGTGAAATGAACCTCTTCAGGAAAACCTTCCCTATTTCTTTGTGGTTAGTAGCATACCGACATCTCTATGAATTACTCCTTCTACGCTTGGCTGATCTTTCTTGAGCATCTGCCTATGTAGCTTCCAAAACTTTCCCAATGTCTTATCGCTCCCAATCTCATCCATAAAATGATCCCATTAAGCATTTTTTCTTATTAAATGAATTTGAAAAATCAAAATTTTGAATTTGTTATGGAGCAGGAAGTAACCGGTCACCCTAGTAGAGCCTGCTTGCTAGGGAAGAGGCAATGGATGTCCTCTCGCTGACCAGACGTCTGCGTCTACCTTACCGCCATTCAGCCTCTCAGCACGTAGATCCACTTTAGACTTGGGTCTTTTTTAATCGAGGTTGTCTCCTCTAGATCCGTTGTGTTTTATCCCAGGACCGCGAGGTCTTAGTTAACGGGGTCACCTCATGAAAGATGTGCCTTTTCGGTCACGAATAACGGCCTTGACTGTAAAAGGGTTTACCAGGTCAGTGGACTTACCACCCAAGTGCGCTATTTTCCCCTATAAGGCTAGACCCAGAGACTCACAAGGGGAAAAGCTGATGTGTTCCACTACCCGAGAGTCTTAGCTATCAGAGCCCTGAGTCTCCGTGACCCTCGACCCCTCGTGGGTACAAATTGCCATGAACTGTACTGTGTGGAAAGGGGGGGGGGGGGGGGCACCAGGAGGAGAATGAGAAGGACGAAATGATTTTAGACAGAATGAGAGCTGAATGTCTGAGAAGAAACACACTAACAAAAATGATGGCAACAACGGCCGTAACAACGGTCCTAAAATCCTACCCTATTTTGGTGAAAGACTTTTCTTAACGTGTTCGGGTCTTGCTAGTCACAATCGCCATCGCACTGGGCTGCGTGTCCCAGTCCTCCTTGTAGCACAATATAAGGTCACTGTTGTCAGGGAAGTCGGAAAGATGCCAGCAGCAAGAACAAATATAGATACAAAGGGAGAGAGAGAGACAAAGATAAAAACATAACATACAAACGGCAAGTTCAATTTTCGGGGCACTACGAAATCTATTTACATGAGTATTACATATACATTATTATTTATTGCACACGTAAACAAGTCCTACATTTTTTTATATCAAAATTTTCTGGCCAGATACAATCTCAAACACTAAACTACTTCAAGCCACAAACCAAGAAACTTTAGACAATATGATTACCAAGAGAAGATGGAAATGACTTGGCCACGTTATGAGAATGACTTCTGATATACCTGCCAAAACAGCTCTCACATGGACACCAGAGGGAAAGAGAAAACAGGGGCGCCCAAAAACAACACGGAGACGAACGACGGAAAGTGACCTGAGTGCGGCATTTTTGACATGGAAAACTGCACTGAAGATTGCACAGGACAAGAAAGCATGGAAAGTCCTCTCTGAAGCCTTATGTGCCACTAGGCATAACAAGAACTGATGATGATGAAACAAGTCCTTAACGTCTTGAGCTCCACCCACCGCTAGAAAAACAATAATGGAGCTAATTGAACCCTACCCCATGTTTTCTTTGCTGCGGCGCACCTGATATGGAACTGAAAGGTGGAAATCAGTTAAAACAATCAGTGGCGTCTCTTCTATGTACATTATATAGTCCTTTAACCTTAACCGTCAACCTTCAGTTCATGAAAACGTTACAAAATCCGTGAATGGAACTGTACGTTTGACAGTTCCAGCGATACGGTGTTTGGCTAGCGTGCGCATGTACACATGTGCGAGATCAGAAACTGCATTTAAGCTAGATTGGGCATTGTTGCAATGGCATTGTCTGCCTTGTTTTATTAATCTTTTCGCGAAAAGTAAACCAAAATTCAAGTTCTGAGGAAAAGATGCTGATGTTTGGAAAGAGAAAATCTGATGAGAATATAACATGAATGCCTCTGCACTGTTAACCACGGGGTCAACGAAATTAAAAACAAAACAAAGAACTGAACTAAAATACTCGAGAAAATAGAATTAGAAAGTGAAGTGAAAAAGTTTAGAAAGTCACCAAACTACACTCTGCAGCAAAAGTTGATAATCTATGCTACAGTGGAGAATAAAGCGCAAAAGATTGATTGATATATATTTTTTTTTTTATGAAGGTATTAGGTGTGTATGTAGATAAGGTACGGACATTTAAGTATCTAGGCCCATGGATAACATCTGATGGAAGATGTGTCACATAGATAAAAATAGAATAGGACAGGCCAAAACAGGATTTTTTTTTGCAGAACATTTTGTGCAATAAATCCATGATACTAGAGGCTCAAAAATTATCTCTCACAAGCTATGTATAGAGCCAGCTTGAACATACGGCTATTAGGCATGGACAATTAATAAACAAACCGAACAAAATGTTGAGGTTTCGGAGATTTGGTTTGACAAAAGAATCCTTAGAATTCCTTAGACAGCTAAGAAGAGCAACCCAGACGTACTGAAAGAGGCGGGTGCTGCAAGACAACTTATCACAAACATAAGAAAGAGTCAGTCATAGTTTTTTCGTCATCGTATGAGATAAGGGAAACTGGAACATGTTGTGACCACTGGAAAGATCTGTGGGAAAAGCGACATGGAAAGTCATAGTTTTTTCGTCATCGTATGAGATAAGGGAAACTGGAACATGTTGTGACCACTGGAAAGATCTGTGGGAAAAGCGACATGGAAAGTCATAGTTTTTTCGTCATCGTATGAGATAAGGGAAACTGGAACATGTTGTGACCACTGGAAAGATCTGTAGGAAAAGCGACAGAGGAAGACATTTTCAGAAGTTTCTTGACTCTCAGTTGTCATGGCATGGAGGGGTTTCAATACACGAACTGATACAGGCTGTTGCCGATCACAAATTGTGAAGAGGAATGACCGCCCATGTCCGTCGACAAGGCACTTGATGATGATGATGTAGATAAGTTTGTAAGTATATATTTGTTTCCTGTATGTTCACCTTGTGTAAAACTTACTGGACCAAGACACTGCTGATGTATGAAACCTGCTTTTGGAACATGTTGGGGTTATCATTTCGTGACGAAACGTCGTCATTCTCTTACGTATTTATTTTTTAAATGTACTTTGATGAACTATATTTTGTTCTCTAGTTAGATTATAATTAAAAGTTAAAAAACAGTAAAGGACCCTTTTCCACGCCTTTGGGCGTATAGGGCATATAGGGCTAGACCTATATTTTTATAGACCATCGGCACAGGATGGGTGATGTGGTCAGCATCACGATGCCGCCTTTACTTCCCAGGACTGCACCCGGTACCCAGTCAAGGCTGGGTCGACCTGGGAGCCAAGGTTATTTTTGAAAATAGTCCGGCTCCGCCAGGGAGCGAACCCACGACCTTCCGATCCGCGGCGAGCGTCTAGCCGCTCGTCCACGGTGACTCGCTAGATAATAAGTCTAAGATCAATTTTGCTCTGAATTCAAAACTGCACAATCGTAAAATGTGCTCACCAGAGCAGAACAACTTTTTAAATTCTTTTTTTTTTTTTTTTAAATTGATGCTGATGATATCTTTGCATCACTGCACCAGTTTCAGTATTTTAAATGTCTAGTTTGCTGAAAGTTTCTGTGGTATTTAGGCACAAAGCAGGTATTATTTTTTCACCTTCAGAGCATAAGTTATATAAGGGATCAAACACTGCCCCTACTTATAAAAAAATTGTTAGGTAGCAGTAGTAGTAGTAGTTGTAGTAGTAGTAGTAGTAGTAGTAGTAGTAGTAGTAGTAGTAGTAGTAGTAGTAGTAGTAGTAGTAGTAGTAGTAGTAGTAGTAGTAGTAGTAGCAGTAGTAGTAGTAGTAGTAGTAGTAGCAAAGGTGTGTAGGTGTGTAGGTGTGTGTGTGTGTCTGTGTGTGTGTCTGTGCGTGTGTCTGTGTGTGTGTCTGTGTTTGTGTCTAAGCATTCGGTATATACAGTCTGAAGGAGACAGACGTGTGGTCATGTCTCCGTGGATCCTTGAGGACACTCTACCCCAGGACTCCACTAGAAACCTCAGCTGAAAGCTGGTACATTGTTTATTGCGCTGGGCAAGAAGCCGGTATACTTTAAGGAAGGATTCTCCAGGCCAAATCATTCCAGAGGGACATTGCCCTGTTCTTACTGCAGAAAAGGAGATCGATGTGACCCTCCAGACTCTCAAGGTCGGACTGTTGACCTGTTGTTTGAAGATGTCATTGGAAGTAAATTAAGGGTGTGCGTGCGGTAGCTTGTGTTGGCGTGTTTGGGTGAGTCTTCACCAAGAGTCCATTTTTTTTTGCTCATTTACTCATTTTGATCAAGTGTGTGTTCAACAAATACACCAATTATATATATTCCCTAAACTTAATCGTTATTTGCCGTTTGGAAGCATTGAAGTTCATTTTTACGTTGAGAATTAATCTCATACTGTTCTGCCTCACTTAGCATGGTGGGATTGTAATTTATTGGATGCCGCAGTTTATTGTACCCGATCGCACATCACAATGGAAACCTACGCCTCTCAGCACCGGAACGCACATCACACCGCACAACGAGCGATAAACAACCGATGACACAAAGAATTTCTACAACTTTATGTGACTAGTTGACAGTTTTGATAGAAAGATCTGAAACTGTGAAACAGCGCTTTTCCACAACGACTTGATCTCGGTAGTGTCCTGTGAAAATGCTATCCAGGCCATGCCGGTGTGCTGTCAAACGAATAGGCAGATATACTTGTTGCCTTTTCATCCCTCGATACATGACAAGCTAGATACTGTAATGGCCCTATGTAAGCAA
Organism: Candidula unifasciata; assembly: GCA_905116865.2. Lineage (NCBI taxonomy): Eukaryota > Metazoa > Mollusca > Gastropoda > Stylommatophora > Geomitridae > Candidula > Candidula unifasciata. The sequence goes on along the minus strand of CAJHNH020000879.1, from coordinate 40,951 downwards.
GTGAACAGTGCGGATGCACAAAAAGATAATCAAGGTCTGAAGAAAATGGTGCAGGAGGTAATGACCAGAGGATCTGACGGACGTTCAATACGCAAGGGAAAGGCAAGACACAATACAATCATACTGTTACTGGTACCGTCGGAACTGGTTGCTAGTTGCTGAAGACAGGGAGGAGACGCTTATGGGAATGTCCAGACTTTTATGCGGTAGTTTCTGAACGCATCTTAACTCAACATAATACATACACAAAAACACGCTTACATGTTTTCTCTCCCATTATACACCATGTAACGGCTATAAACAAACATTGCAAGCACCATTTCTAACACACTGTCCACTAATTGAACATCGCTCCCTTCCTTCGTCAGCCAAGGGCATGTCAGAAAGTCTTAGTACATCAAACAATAACAAGACATGTGCTGCAAACACCCTGAATGTGCACAATGCACTAGCTACTATCGCTTAGTGTTGTAAACAGTTGCTACCTCCGAAGTCATCGAGGTTTATCTAGTCTTTACACACACACACGCTCTTTCTTAGTCTACAACACCCACACACATTCGCATACGATTTCTTAAGAACTCAGATATGTAGATTTACAGAAAATTGTTTACAATTAATTGAACAGACAAAATTAGTAATCTGGATGATTTTAACACTGTTAAGGCCCGAGAGCTGTGAAGGCCCGAAGACAACTGACCACAGGCATCGAAAAAAGACAGTCATCATTGCTCGGCTATCTTATGGGAAGAAGGATTTTGGAATGTATTGTGACCACTGGAAAGAGAGAGATTGAAGACCACAGTGCGAGAAGTTTTTTTTTTTTTTTTTTGGTAATAGGATAGAGGGGTCCTAGCACATGTGCTGATAAATGCTGTATGCGAACGTAGGTTGTGGAGATGCATGATCGTCCACTTCAGTCGCCAAGGCATTTAATTGTATAAATATATATACACGCATGCTTAGACATTTCATTGTTGTTATACATTTTAAACCAGAAACGAAATGCAGTTATGTCTTCAAAAATTTTTAAAATATTTTCACGAGATGCATAACCAGCGAATCTGCCTGCCTGATCGTTTCCCGCCACACTTACATTACCTAAAGAATATACCCAAAGGAATCTAACCATCCAGGTCTTCTAAAGTGATACTTGCCTATCTGCATAGAGTATGCATGCTTCTATTTTTCTCAGCATACTTTGTGGGTCTGTTTGTTCTCAAGCCAGCGGAAAGTTGTGACTGCCTCTTTTCTCTGACTATATCTTGTGTTATCACTTGCAGGCTCTGTTGAGCTAAGTTGGGCCCATTCGCATTTGTTAAGAACCCTCATGCATGTCTTCGGATTTTCAGTACATAGCCACCTGTAGTCTCAAAGTACTGAAAGCTAGTTCCTACCTCAAAGTTGTCGCTTACAAGAAACATCTCCTGCATGATGCCCCAAAGAGATCTAAGGGTACCAGACTGACAAAGAAATCTTGCGTAGTATAATCACGAGAGAAATAACTACTATGCCGTGCAATTTTTTAGACACGGTGAGAAAATTAGCTCTTATAAACAAATAGAATCAGTGGCATATGAATCATGGCTAGTCAGCGTCTTAGCGCGGTAGAAAATAGAATAGACGTATCACTACAACATAAAGGACACACAAATGGCATAATGTGGTGATTTTGAAAGACATTAACTCACAGAGATAGCTGTTCACCCGCATCAAAAGGGTCAGTCAATAATCTTTAAACAGACGATAGACTTGGTTGGGTATTTCATGAGAAGGAGGAAACTGGACTAAGTGATGACAACAGGGAAGTTAGAGTCGAAGCTGGTAAATGGGAGGCAATGATGAGCAGTGCCGCGAGTGATGTTTACCACACAGTGACAGCGAGAGACTAACAATGACTAGACGTTGAATCAAAACAGCGTACACGACAATTACAGGTCAGACGGGTTGTGTGTAGACAAGACGGGCAGAGGTATTAGGGTCACTGAGTTCTACGGGTAAAAAGAGTTCACAAGGGATCTTGACAAACGGGTAGACCCTCCTCCCCCCCCCCCCACCCTCCAAATCCCCCAACTCCTTAACCTGATTCATTTATAGGGACACAACCTGCAGTTGCAATTGCAATACTTGTTAACCTCTCTCCATTTACTAACTAGTAGCATTATCAAACAGGACAGATTATTCGGGATATTTTGCACCTATCAAGTGTCAGCTTGGTTTTTGCGAGAAGTATTATCAATTAACATATGATCATTATGGAGTTTAAACGGTCTGAAGAGTAAAGAAAGACTGAGTAGACATTTGACAAACATCAAGCTGGCAGGGTAACTAGGCTGGATAAAGGGGCAAAGGCCACAGAAGATCAAGATGTTATGCTGTATACGGATTAGCATGGGTTAGCATCGGACATTGGTTGGGACCACTATCAATCCAGGATATATGGTAGTGAGGTTAGTTGTGTATCCTTTACAGGACGTTGCAGAACCAACCTCAACAGCACTAGCTGTTGTGTGGTTTTTCTAGGCAAATTTACGTCCAGTAGTTTGGCATTGCTTTCTTGAGGGTCGGCTTTCTTGATACCACTGTCGAAACCAACGCAAGGCGAATGCCCCGCAGCTGGGATTGAACCCGGCATCCCGGCATTACGAAGCGTTATATATGGTAGTACGGACATAAAATTTAAGTGATATGATATATATGCAAGGTGATTAGACAATCTTTCTGGAGATCTACACACAGGTTGCAACAAAACAACGTATTAATGAGTACAATAACAAAACATGAACAGAAATGATGAATAACATGATTTTTAAAAAGCGGGGGTGAAACTGTTATGAGTCGAGTTTACCACACTCTGCGACAGAAAGACAAACAATGACTAGACGTTGAATCATAACAGAGTACAGGATCATTACTGGTCATAACGGTTGTGTATAGATAAGACGGGCATGGGTATTAGGGTCACCGAGTGAGTGTGAAGGGTGAGAAGAGATTACCAGGGGTCTTGACAAACGGGTAGACCAAAAAACAGCGGTTGGTAATTTAGTAGTCCAGTGGACCGATGAGTCACAGTATTCCTTGAACTTTCAGCTTCAGTATATTACTATCTGATCTCAAATCCACAGCCACAGATCTAACCCTCACCATCTACTGTAGCACCAAAAACTGCTTGCCGTCTTAATTTCCTTAGGAACTGTTTAAAGTTTAAACTTGTGCCACGTGGTTTCATTACCATTTCACCGCTCATCGGGGACCCTTCATGTTGGCTGCTGTAAACGCCCATCCCAGGCTGAGGGCTGATGTGCCACCCTGCGCATGCGCTGTATTGCTGATAATCACGTGCACCAGTTGTCCGAGCTTAGATCGAGCATCACTTACTTGGATAGACGTTAATTCCAGATAACTTCTAACAATTACTTCCTTTATTGTGTCATATACGGTGTATCATTAACAGCACCAACCACCATCTACCGATGCTTGTCCACTGCCAAGCATCATCAATTAACCAAACTTCGTCCCACCCCACCTACTCGCTCCTTCCCCCCACCTCCTGCAGACGCTGAAAACTGTGTGGTCTGTATACCTCCGGACCTTCCTCTGTCCACAGCAACGGACTCTACCGTTTGTTTCCCCAAGCCTAGGTCTGCATAGAATCCCAACCCTGGGACATCTAGAGCTGTGCATTTATACATTGAGAAAACTCTTTTCGAGATTATTAAATTGAAATTCAAAGCTCTCTGGCACTCTAACCTCTCGCCTCAAGAGCTTCAGGCACTCACACGATTGAAACATCGTGAAGATATTGTTATTAAACCTGCGGATAATGGAAAGGCGGTAGTAGCATGGTGAAAATACTTATATGTGCAGGAAGGGGAAAGGCGATCCAGTGACCCCTCGTTCCATGAACCCCAGTCACACCATGGCACAGTTAAAACAACAAAATAGAAACAAAGTACTATTACCACCTTGATCAAGGACGATCTTCTACCTGCTCGGACCGGCTCTTTATTTGTCGAGGAAAGCTGTCTAGAAAAACCGGACTTCTCTATGCTTGCCAAGATACATAAACCTGACAACCTAGGCAGAACGATCGTGTCCGCCCGTGCTTGTCTCCCGAAACTCTATGTATGTGCTGAAAAATAGCCGCAACGTTCACGTTTTGTTTGTGTTTGTTATATTATTCTCTACCTCGACGTTTACCACGAGGTGGACTGAGTTGCAGATTGGGATAGCTATGGGCTGTACGATCTCACCTATACTGTTTGTCATGGCAATGCAGATCATGTTAGACGGGGCGGCCGGCTACGGACTGGGCCTTCAAATAGGGGATCACTGGTTGCCGCCACTGCGCGCATTTATGGATGACACGACTATTATAACGGGCAGCGAGGAGTCTGCCCGCACGATCCTGGATAGATTGGACGCGGTGGTCCAATGGAGCGGTATGCAGTTTAAACCGCAGAAGTCGAGGAGTCTGTCAATCCATAAGGGCAAGGTTTCGGCGACCAGTTTTACAGTGGCAAGGAACAAGATCCCTACGGTTCTGGAGGAACCGGTGAAGAGCCTCGGTCGCGTCTACGATTCGAAGTTATCTGACAGAGCGGAAGTCCGGCGAATACATGAGTCACTGGCTACAGGCCTGCTCGCGATCGAGCGATGCAGGCTGATCGGAAAATTCAAGGTATGGTGTCTCCAATTCATGTTGATTCCGAAGCTCCTATGGCCACTGCTAGTCTACGAGGTGACGATGACTGCAGTAGAAACCATGGAAAAGAAAATCAACACAGCCTTAAGAAAGTGGATTGGTGCACCGCCTTGTCTGACCGACGTGGCTCTGTATTGTAAACAGGCTAAGCTGGTACTTCCGTTCAAGTCAATAACCGAAGAGTTTAAAGTCGGCAAAGTTAGGCTCGCCATGCTCTTGCGCGAGTCCTCAGACCCAAATGTCATCGCTGTCCAGCCCGCTCTAAAGACTGGTCAGAAGCGGAGGGTCCTCGATGCGATAGAATCTGCTCAGAACGCACTAAAATTGAAGGAGATTATGGGTTACACACAAACCGACCGTCGAGGCCTAGGGCACGGGAAAGTCAACTGGTGGTCAAAGGCCTCAGCCAAAGAACGCCGATACATGGTGATACAAACGAGGTTCGGGTCCAGAAAGCAGCCCAGCAGTCGCAGCAGGGCCATTGGGTCAGTCTGGAGAGCGCATTGCCTAGAATACTCACATGGGGTGAGATCTGGCGGATGACCCCGCTGCGACTGAGCTTTATCGTTCGTTCGGCGTACGATGTATTACCGTCCGGTGTTAACATGGTTAAATGGTCTGCGACCAACGATCCGACTTGCCCGTTGTGCAAATCAAAGCAAACTCTTGAGCACGTCCTGTCCGCATGCAGGAAAGCTCTAGGTCAAGGCCGCTATACCTGGCGCCACAACAAGGTGCTAAAGGAGTTAGCAGCCGTTGTCGACCAGGCTAGAATGAGGGCTAATGCCAGAGCCAGTTCTAGTATCGTCCCCATTCGTTTCCTCAAGGCTGGGCAGGTTCCAAAAGGTAAGGTCAACAAAAACGCATTCGCTCCATCTGCACTAGACTCTGCGAGGGACTGGTTACTGGCGGTTGATCTGCCAGGACATGAACGGTATCCCGAGTTGATCCGTAAAACCGGCCTGCGACCGGACATCGTTCTCCATTCTGCGCAAAAACGGCAGCTCATCCTGATTGAGTTGACGGTCCCGTTTGAGTCGCGTATGGAGGAGAATCATTTGTACAAGCTCGAAAAGTACAGTGATTTAGCAGCCGGTTTGAGGAGAAACGAGGCTTACACAGTAAGAGTTTTTGCCGTCGAAGTGGGAGCGAGAGGCCTCGTTTCCACTTCGCTCTACAATGTGGTTAAAGAACTAAGATTGCGCGGTAATGAACGGAAACGAACACTTAAAAAGCTGGGAGAGGTAGCCGAACGGGCCTCTAGCTGGCTGTGGACGCAACGCAACAACGTAGGGGACGGGCCTCGGTGAGCTGGTCCGGGTATCTAGTGGAAAAGAGTTTCTTATCCCTTTGAAAGTCCATCGTGTACGAATTGTCTGCCAGTGTTCCTCTGCCAACTGCTAATAAAAGTTCAACATGTGTCCGGTAAACCAAAGTAAGCTTGTCGCTCGGTCGTCCAGGCACGCTGACTGTTCTAATTAAGCTGCCGTGGCGGCTTCTTATCTCACAGTACCTCCTTCGAAACCACTAAGTCGTCTTGTCTCTGGCCGAAATAATAACACCATCCGGTAATCTGTGCAGCGGGGAAGCAGCCCTGAGCTTCATGAACTCAGGTGGGCCCACCTCCGAATACGTTTAGGAATCGTGGGCCGAAACGTGTGTCGAAAGAGGATAATTTCTACTGATGACTGTAGATCCCCGCTGTACTTGCTCCCTGTGAGTTTATTCTTATTGAAGCTCGCTGGTATACTTTTCGTTCGGTTTTTTATCATTCCTTCCAAACTAAGTAGTCGGGGTAAGGTAACTATGCAATGGATACTATCCCACTGTAGAGTTTCCGGAAATAAAAGAGCTGATAAACTAGCTAAGGAATGTGCAAAACGAAGAACAACCAGACGTACCAGTCTCTTATCAGCAAAAGAAGAGAATAATTAAATCACTCAGAAAGCCACCAACACCGGCACAAGACGATTACTATTCTATGGACAGACCAGAGCAAGTTATTATTCTACACCTTAGAATAGGACCAATCGACTTCGCAGCCATATGGACACAAAATTTACAATCGGCGAATCAGCCATGTGCACATGTGGATTGGCACCTGAAACAACATATCATGTTGAGACTCCAAGACTGCCCCCAAATACAACATATCAAGGCAAAACTTTTGGCCAAGAGAAACATCGGTGCAAGTTATACTTTACGGGTCGCTGAGTGAATTACAAAAGACAGTGGAGTTTATCCTAGAGACAACATTGCAGATACAGATAATTTATTTCTAGCGAACGAAAAAAGAAGAAGAATCCGAGCACTTATGGTCACGCCCGATGTACGATAAGGATGCTCTTAAAAATGAACAATGAGCAATTGTTGCAGCCAAAAGACACATGAGTGAAGTTTTTTTTTTTAACTCTTATACTTAACTTGGTAATTATTACAGCAATCTATAAAATGTACCTGGTTAATCTCCGACTGGGACTGTTGTCTGTTGAACTGGAGCCATGTGGGTGCTGTGAACGCCTTGATCTGTTATGTCCGTCAGTGTCATCAAATAGGTTTGTGATGTATTTCGTGATGCTAGCGATGGTAGAGTGGTGATTGTTGTAATTGCCGTTTGTAGTTTTGACTTGTTCCCCGTCTATCAGAAACATTTTGGTTTACGACTTCCCTTGTAAATATTTTGACGCTTGCCCTAATATAGTGCTGTCTGGAGAACCAATGGCTTCTTGTGGCTCGCAGACTCGGATACATCAGGACTGAAGGTGAATTGTTTAGAAAATAACCTTCACTGTCGCTATACGCAACGTCGTTTTCTTCCACTTCGTCATCTTCAGGCAAAGCTTTCAAGCGAGATTTTGTACTCTGCGAACGCTGGAAAGAGTAACTGGAATGTTTAAAGTGTAATCCCGACCAGAGAAGTCTATCGTCTGAAGAATTTTGCTTGGAGTAACTAACCTGATGGAAGTTCTCCAGTGGAATAACTTCAGTAAATTTATCTCCCGATATATGTCTACTCATATGAGCATTAGGTTCATGTTCATCTAAATTAATGTTGTTTCTTTCCGAATCTTCACGGATGCTTTCATTTTTTCTTTTACTGTGTACACGAAATAAGTCTCGGAAAGAAGACGATTTCGCGGAGTCTTTGTGTGACTTATCATTTATGTACTCGATCATACTTACGGAATTGTCTTTTGCGTAGCAATCTAAAGCAAGTTGTCTTTTTGTGTGGGTTCTAAATCAAACCTCACTTTAAAAGCTTCACTATGCGCTTCCGTTCTCACGTCTGGGGTTTCTGTGAGGATTGCCTGTCTGTCAGATAAACCCAAAAAAAAGTAGAATGGATATTAAAAATGTATGCTGAATTGTGTCATTTGTTTCAATTTCATCTAGTAAATTGTTTAAAATGTGAAAAACTGATTTTTTTTTTTCAACAGGACAAGACTTTACAAGAATGTACTATCATCAAAGCCGTTAACAAAGATTGTTTTTACTTCGCTAATTTCATTGCATTGCAGTTTCATCTTAGAATGTCTTTAATGTTCTCTGTCTACTACTGTCTTGTAATCAGCTCCTGTTTTATTTTATGGAACCTCATCTTGCCCTGGTATATGATTTTTACGGCCGGTATTTACGTAATTTTTTTTGTATTAATTGACTTATGTGACATGACTTTCTGCAGGTATAATGAAAAGAATTAGTGTTATCTTGACCCTTTAATATTCACAAGTCTTTGCCGCTTGGCATAAATGCTCGTTCTTCTTCAGATCTTGCGCTCGGAAGCAACATGCTAAATCTTTCCCGTGTCATAAAAGCTGCCAAAAAATATTATCTAGTTACATTGCAATATTTCACCGTCCATAAATATTGTCCGATTGTCCAATTTTTGTCTCTGTGTGTCCCTTCTATCCTAGTGTCTTTTCGATAACTCCTGTCTACTAGGATGATCAGTTTTCTCTAACTAAAACCCGGTTATGATGTTTTTGATTTATTATACATATCACTGCCTTTTTCAAATCATTTGTTTAGACATAACCGACAAGGAAAAAGAACTAGACTTCACATCTTTTTTATGAGAATAATGTTTTGAAAAACGATAAGAAATCAACATTGATCAAGGTTTTTTTTGTTGTTGTTGTTGTTGTTGTTGATTATAGCAAGACTTTCGATTTTGCCAGACATAAAAATTGGTGAAATGTCTTGGGAAATATGGGATTTCCACCACATTTTGTACATCTAATTAAGTTTATTTCATGAACAATAAGCAATCGTGAGAGTAGCTGGAGAAACATCCAACTGATTTGAGGCGCTAAACGGGATGAGGCAGGCGTGCATTATCTCAGCATCCATATTAAATATCAATGCAGAAAGTCTTTTGTTAAATGCTCCCCCCCCCCCCCCCATTCCCCGCCAAAAAAATGCATGGATCTACAATGGTTATGATCCGCTCATAATTGGCAGAAACATATATTCTAGAAGTTTGCTATGCAGACGACACTGTTCCTTTCAAACAATGTAAAAGTCTAGGTATAGGCTACGTAGCCCTGTTGTAAAGAAAAACAGCAACAGACGCCAATAATTTTCATTATTTAGCCTAAATTTTCTATGTCTGTGATATTTCCACTGTCTTCTATGTTGGTTATAATACGTGGTTGGTGTAAAGTATTCATTATAGACATTATAGACATCTTTTTTTTTTTTTTTTTTTTTTCAAATTACAGATTCAGAAATAGATACTTTTCTTCACTGTGCATTTTGACAGTCAAAATTAAATTTTCTAAGCCTGAGTTTTTCTAAGCCTTCTACACTGTTGGAAATGAGAGCTGCGCCGTCTGCATGTCAGAGTTCTGACACAGGTCTACCTCCAATTTAGAGTGGATCGAAGCTTTCACATGTCTCTTTACTAATTTCATTTCTTATAATATTTTAAACATATTTATTTAAAAAAGGGGGTGGAGAAAGAATGCAGCGCTGTCATACTCCAGCCTGCACCTCAAACCCGTCCGATGTTTCACCAGCTACTCTTACTGCTGCTTGTTTATGATAAAGAGATTCCATTAGATGTGCCAGGTGTGTTGGGAATTCCATGCATCTCAGTGTATGCCACAGTTTTTCATGTTTAACGCAGTCAAAAGCCCTGCTGTGATTTATGAAGCATGAATAAACATCTGTCTTATATTCTCTGCATTTCTCAAGAATGATTCTCATGTTGAAAATATGACCCTGTGTTCCTCTATCGAGTCTAAAACCTGGTTTTGATTCTTGCAATTCAAATTGTAGTTTCTTTTCGACTCTACTCAGAATGAGTCCAATATAGCGCCTTTTTTCTGTTCTTCACTTTTCTTGAATTCTCATTTGATATTTAACTTTCGTTCCAAATCTTTTATGGTTCTTCAACTGTCAGTGGCCTATGTTACAACCAATATATTATTAGACTCGAAAATATGTAACGTGGTTAAAAACTAAACTAAATAATTTAGAGCGCCATTTTTTCCAACCTTTGAAAACTGCAGATGCATTGCCAACACATGTCATGTTTTTTTCTCTGTACTTTTGTGACTATCACTATTACTACATAACAGGTAAATGGATCAGTTTGTGCCATTATAAATGAGACTCTTATTATTCTTTAACTCTGTTAGTGTTTAAGGTTCTGCATAATTATTCTGCGTTTCAGAAGTAAAACTCTGAATATTTATTGCACCACAATATTTCAAGAGCACTCATGATGCCATAACTTAAAGACCTAACATGTGCTGTATCCTTTCATTATGAGATGCTTTAACGTTTCCTAACTAAATTAAATATGCAAAATGGGTCTTTTAACTTATCGCTACGTGTGCATGTATGTATGTGTGTTTTACGGTTACGTTGGATAAACCAGCATCTTTCATAGATATGAGTTATTGTAGACTATGTAGGTTGTGTTATATTGATGCCAGTGACGGTGATTTAAAGATTGAACAAACTTAAAAGTCTATGGTTAAGCACCAGCAAGGAGATAAAAATTAGAATTTTGAGAGCATGCATCTTCCCTGTGGCTACATACGGATGTGAGTCGTGGACTATCTCTCAGTCCTTAAGAAAGAGAATAGGGGCTTTTGAACTGAAATGCTATAGAAAGATTCTCAGAATATCTTGGACAAAGAAGAGGAGAAATGCTAACATCTTGAAAGATCTGAACATCAAGGAAGATTGGCTAATAAACAGCATCCTGTCTCGGAAGATGAAATATTTTGATATTTTGGTCAATTCAAGCGCCACAACGGATTGAAAAAAAAAAAATAGCAGAAGGCATGGTACCAGGAAGGAGGGGCAGGGGCCGACCGACACGAAGATGGGCACAGGATATAAGAGACTCCTTGAGTATGAAAGTGCATGAGGCGGGAAAATTGGCGAGAGACCGAGTTTCTGTCAGGCAGACCGTGATGAGAGCGACGTTCTGCAAAGGACCTGCTACATGATGATGATTATGATTTATACGACCCTGATTAAGAACAGCAGTAAAGTAGGCACCACAATGTGCACCGGAATTAGAGGTGGTGGGTTTAATTATTTACATCACCAATATGCTTCCGCTTAATGTAATAATACGCGGATCTTGAACCATATATCCGATATACATGACGGGATAGGTCTTAACTTGTTTTTTGAAGTTTCAATATTTCTCTGTCGGCTCTGTGGCTAAGTCGATGCCAACGCTTCGCTTCGTAATGCCGGGATGCCAGGTTCGATCCCAGCTACGGGCAATGCGCCTTGCGTTGGTTTCGACAGTGGTATCAAGAAAGCCCACCGTCCAGGAAGCAATGGCAAACTACTGGATGTAACTCACCTAGAGAAACCACACAACAGCCAGTGGCTGTTGGGGTTGGTTCTGTAACGTCCTGTAAAGGATACGCAAATTTCAGATTTCCGGCTTTTCATTCAGAGTATTTCGATAGTGTATTTTGACTCTTATATACTGTCAGTAAAATATCACAAACACATGTGATAACTACAGTGCGGGTGAATATAAACAAACACGATTTAGATCAATTAGACATAAACCGCAAAAATATTTAAAAAAAAATTAGCCACTAAATATACAGTTTAATGATATTCTCATGTCATTTATACCTTACCTATTTTCTGTTCGTATGTCCTCTGTGTTTTCAAAGTTTCTATACTGCACGGCACATTGTGTTTGTCCGAACTGAATACCAGATATTTTGACTAAAGTCGTCACGCTTGCTATCTAAATTGAGCCGGAGTCAGCAATGGATGTTTTTATGGTGTCAATCGCAGGTCACGGCCTGACCTGGATAGCAGCCGTTGCTACGGGTTATCATTAGGTCTGATCAAACAACTTCACTGTTGGCTGATCTTTGTTATTCTCAAGTCTGATAGCTGAGCAGGTAGCAGCAAGTCATGTACAGTCAAAGTCAACCACCCGTTTCCACTCTGTCAAGCGTATTGGGAATATGCTGCTAGACCTTTATTTGATACACCAATAGGCACTTGTGGGTGATGTGGTTAACATCACGACGGCTGCCTTTACTTCCCAGGACTTGAGGTAGTACTCATTTAAGGCTGGCTCGTCCTGGGAGCGTCATTTCTTCAAACATCCACCTCCGTGCGGATTTGAAGCCATGACTTTCGGATCCACAGGTATAAGTCTAGCCGCTAAACCACAAGCAAGTATTCTCAATAATTTATCGAAGGTATATACTGCAGTTGGGAGTCGCCGTGGCGGAGCGGCTAGACGCTCGCCGTGGATCAGAAGGTCGTAGGGTTCGCTCCCTGGCGGAGCCGGACTTTTCTAAAAAAAAATGACCTTGGCTCCCAGGTCGACGCAGCCTTGAGTGGGTACCGGGTACAGTCCCGGGAAGTAGAGGCGGCCGGCGTGATGCTGACCACATCACCCATGTTGTGCCGATTGCTCTATAAAATATAGGTCCTAGGCGTGGAAAATGGTTCTTTACTTGTACTCTATATCTTGCAGTTGTATTGTTGATCAGTAAATCTATATTATAGTGTGTGTGTGTGTGTGTGCGTGTGTGTGAGAGAGATCGAAGATGACTTCTTGTGGAACTAATACAATTATTTACACCGAAAGATCATTGTAAATTAGTCATTAGGATCCAATGGTTACGTTCTTGTTAGCAATTCCTAATAACAATTATTCATGTTAGTGTTGGCAAGCTGTCATAATTAGAAAAAAAAAAAACACGTGAACTTACTGCAGTAAATAGCGACGCTACTATATATTATTTAACGCTAACGTATGTGCAGAGGCAATATGTCCACATGTATTCTTGTTGTGTGGTCACTAGAAGGAGATCCGGGTGCTAATTTATGTGCAATTAACATATTCTATCATTACATATAAAGTTATTGCAAAATTCTTTAATAATAATAATAGAAAATAGCAAATTCCGCGTATGGGTTCCGTGCGTGGCTCCATGGCGGGAGAAACATGTACAGACCCACTGCTCCCAACAAGCATGACCTAAAAGTAGACTCATTAGGGGTATTTGTTTAATAGGCAGAGTGCATCTGCCTAAAGGGCAAGAAACCAACAATATGCGTACCAACCAGATCTGTAACACGGATCTGCACACACAATTCAGGTTCTGGAATAGGTCTAAGGTCCAGAAGTGGACGAACAACGGGAACATCCCGCTGGAGTTCTACAGCCGGTAAACACGAATAAGAAGGTAATAATATAAATAATAACAATAATTTTACGAACAAACATAAAGTTCTCGAATAGGCTGTTTGACAAACGAACAGTGAATTCTGATAAGAAATAGGTTTGCTCTCCATAACATAGAACAATTAGACTGGAGATGAACCGGTCAAAAAACTCTGACTACTCAAAGCAATACTAACTACATGTAGCTACACATTATCACACTATTTCATGTATGTGTTGGGAAGTTCTGAAAATCTAGCATTTAAACAGCAACACCCCCCCCCCCTTTCCCCCCACCCAAAAAAAATCGTGATTCTCATTATTTTCAAGTCATTTCTCACTAGCACCTGCGCAATGTCTGAGTCAACTATCACTAACATCTGTGCACGCAACTATTTTGCGGGAATACACGTGTATACGACAGGCTTGTATGTGTAAACAACGACCGAAGATGCTTGGTAATATAATGCCTGGGTGCCATTTAGGTTCAAATATCGTTAGAAGTTGCATAACGCGTATCTAAGTCCCTGCCAAAGTTATATAGTTTCATGTCCCGAACCTCTGGGTTTTTGGTTATGTTGTTGGGAAATGTAGATGATATGAGTTCGGTAAAACTAACTAGACAATCATTCACAATAGGCACAAATCACTAAAAATTTTTTTAAAATATCTAAGTCTGCTAACATGAAAATATCAAATTTAAAGTAAGTAACGGACCCCTTTCCACGCCTTCGTGCATATTGGATATATAGGGCTGGACCTATACTCGGTGGGGGGGGGGGGGGGGGGGGGGGGGGGGGGGGGGGTAACGTGGTAAACTTTACGCCTGCCATTTTTACGTTCTAGGACTTTACATGGTACCCATCTGTGACGTGCGGCAAAGGCTTCATGGTGATGTGTGGCGTACCAAAGATGCAACAGGCCAAGTTAACGTAATAAAATACGGTATCCAACAAATTACAATGCCACCGGCCAAATGTGACAGAACATGATGAATGTTAAAGGTTTCCAAACGCAGTTGAACAATGAACTCTCTTAAAAGATTCCATTGTTGTATTGACAATAATGATGATCAACAGAAGGAGAAAATTTGTAATTAATAATCCAAACACACCAACCAAGCCCGCTCGAACATCAACTGACTTGATAACAAATGACGGGTCGCAGTCCGATCTTAGAAATGCGGACAGTCAATCACTTCGATCTCAGTCCGACCTTGGAATCCGGACAGTCATCTGGATTTTCTCTTCTGCAGTCTGAACAAGGCAATATAAGTATACCGGCTTACTGCCGAGCACAATATGCGATCAATATACCAGCTACCTGCTGAGGTTTATAGTGGAGTCACGGAGTAGAGCGTCCTCAAGGATCCAACTTCATACAAACGCTGCTTTCAGTGGCATCCCGGGGTCTAACGTGCTCAAGGATCCACACGTGTGTCCCCTTCAGACTGTAAACATCGAATCTTACCGTGGCATCCCGGGGTAAAGCATATTCAAGGATCCACTTGATTAATATTCCTTCCGTGGCATCCCGGGGTAAAGCGTCCTCAAGGATCCACATCCACGTCCGCCTTGGTCAAACTTCGACTTTCATCTCCTAGAATACAATCCCTTCTCAACCTGACATATTGTTTTGACGTCCTATTTTCTCAATCAGTACTGGTGCGTTCTGTCCGCACGCTCCACCATCGACCTGGGAGCACAAGTCGGTTTTTTTTTTAAGCCAAGGCCCGAAGCCACGTCTACCATCAAGTTGTGCAGAGTCAGCGAGTCAGTCTCTGTTTATTTCCACAGCTGAATGCAGGGGGGTGGGGGATATTCATAGAGAGATAACAACCAGAGATTTCTGATACGATACTGGCCACTACAATGTCTACGTATTTTCACATGTATCATTAGCAGCAGTGAGGAAATGTGTGTTCATCTGGTCCTGGCGCGGTGGGAAGCCTATGTGACTGACGCCAACTATGCCAGGTTCTGTACACTCAAAGTTGTTTATTCCCGCCCACGCAGTTTTCTGCCGCTCAGCACAGTCATCTGTTTATGTAGACACATCACCTGGCGACTATCCCCAACCCACTGCGCCCACTGGTGGCCAACTGTGGAACGGCCTTTAGATATAGAGGTTAGCTGTGAATACCCAATAAGCAGCAGCGGACCAACTGGCGGTGGGCACCGAGGGCGAGGCGGGATTTCAGTGTGGATTATACAAATCCTTAGAAAATACCTCATATGCTCGACAAGGAATTGTCCTCTGCAGAGGCCATCGTTAACTCCGATAAAGTTTGCATTAATGATGGGAGGCCGACTAGAATGGCCGTGAGGTCTGGCGAAGCAGACACAGCCATTGACTTGTCTTTTGTCTCCCAGTCGTTGGTTTTTGACGTTGACTGTCCTGAATGACCATGTTCAGTCCTGATTTCAAAACCCAGTAAGTTTGAGGCTGGGAGAGCACGCAAGATCTTCCGGTATAAATGGACCAACAACCTACTTGGATGCCTTGGACAGGAAGCATGCAACAGGACTGCCAATACTAATTTTCTACAGCCCCCATGGTGGACACCAGAAGTAGAACAGGCGTGAAAGGCAAAGAGAGCCGCAGTGAAGCAGCTAAAGAAAGTACGACAGACACCCTCAAGCTCACGAGAGGAAGTGGAGATAGCAGAGAATATGAAAAAAAATTAAGGTGGAGGTTTTCAAGCGCTGTACTGCAAAGGTCAATAAAGCAAAGTGGGAAACTTTTGTGAATGATATGGGAGGCGATAAAACATTGGGGAAATTCTGGAAACTGCAAAGGCAGATGCAAAGAAAAGATCGGCCTATGACAGTCGGAACAATTTGTAGAGACGATGGTGTGCGTATGACAGCAGACAAGGAGAAAGGGAAGGTTTTTCTCCATAGTTTTATAGCTCAGACAGATCATAATGATGTAGACATCAGGGATGCAGTTAGAGAGGAGTTAGTTGGCACCATAAAGAATATGCACTCTGAAGACATGATACAAGTAAAAGATATCAAACAAATTTTTAAAAAAGGCAAAAGACACTGCACCTGGGTCTGATGGGGTAAGGTATGGCCACATGAAGGTTTTGAGCGATGTAGACCTTGCAGAGATTACCGACCGCTTTAAACAGAGTATGAAGACAGCATCAGTACCGCCTGACTGGGTGCACAGTTATCTAGTCTCACTGCCAAAACCTTTTAAGGATCACTCAAGGCTCAGTAGCTAGAGAATCATCACCTTACAAAACACATTTGGGAAGGTCTTGGAGAAGATAATTGCTGTAAAGCTGCAAACATTTTTGGAAACGGGAAAGCTTCTCCCCAGAGATATAGGAAGCTACATGCCTGAAAAGGACACATGGGCAAATGCGGCGACTTTTGCTTTTGACGTCTATGAAAGATTCCGGAACAGCAGGAAACTATAGGAGCAGCGCTGCATGTCGAGGCTACTAACAACAGAGTAAGATATGACATCTTGATGACTGCGCTGAAGGAGGTCGGTCCATGGCTGGTGAACTGGGTTGCAGCTGTCCTGAATTCACGTCGGGTTGCTCTCCGATTAGGCTCATGGGCCTCAGAACCTTGCAGTTTTGCTCCAGGACTGCCATAGGGATCTGCCATCTCGCCTGTGCTCTTTAACGTGTATATGAGCATGACTGCAAGCCTAGAAGCACCAGGAGTTGGAAGGATACTGACTTTTAGCGGATGATATACTGCATCTTTGTGTGTGTGTGTCTGTGTTTGTGTGTGTCTCTGTGTGTGTGTCTTTGTGTATGTCTGCGTGTGTGTCTGTGTGTGTCTGTGTGTGTGTCTGTGTGTGTGTGTCTGTGTGTTTGTGTGTGTGTGTCTGTGTGTGTCCGTGTGTGTGTGTGTGTGTGGCTAACTATGTATATTTAATGTTGAAATTAATTCTTAGTAATATTTTCAGCTGACAATGAAAAGCTAGTGAATACAAGGAGACAAGTAATAGGATTAATTAAACACACATTGGAAACATGGATATAGTACACAGTTCTTTGGAGAACATTATAGAAATAATGCATGTGAGCAACCTCGTTACCATGACTGTTCTTGAGTCTTTGAAGCCTTTTCTCCAAGAAACTACACACAAATTTAATGAATATGATTTGAAAGCCAGGAGTATGTGCCCAGATTCAGATTCCAGTGATGGGGAAAACCATAAAGCACACCTAAATCTGCGTCCAAGTCGATATGATGGATTTGCAAAACAGCCAGAAAACTGAAAAGTTCAAAGTGAAAATGCTCTTTTCCTATTCTTTTAACTGACAATACGTACAGAGACTTATTTCCAGATCAGAAATGTGTTTTCTTTTCTTCAATAAATCCATTGCTTCTTCTTCTTTTTCGTCTTCTTCGCGTTTACCAGCTGTAAACTCTGGCGGAAAGTTCTGGTCGTTTATCCACTTTTCAGAATGCAGTCCTGTTCCAGAACCTGAGTGTTGCGTGTGCATCCGTTCCATTCCTTCTGATACACCAAAGACAACATGGGAACTTCTGGCTAAAATGAATCACAAAGACGTGAATTATGGTGACCTTTTAAATGACTGTGAGCATCTCAAGCACTGAATAGCTCTTAATAAAAAAAATTGTGATACTCTTCCTGCACTGACAGAAAAATAATTTTGGACAATTTAAAATCTGTTTTCCCAAAAGTTGAAATGGCACTCAGAGTGTTTTGTGCATGATAATATGTTCATTGTTTAAGGCGGCCTATTTTTAACCTGTCCAGCGACTTCAAATGATTTGACATGATTTCAAATACAATAAACATCGATTGCAGCCTTTAATAATGATGGCAGGGGTGCCAGAACAGGCGGGCTCAGGCACCAGGAGTCTTCCTCGTCCCCTAGAAGATGTACAAGTCTGCTAAGAGCTCCTACATTCCAGATAATACGCGCATGTTCTCTGATTAAGTACTTGTTTATACATTTTTATTTTTATAAATACCTGTATATATTCATTTGCCATTCAGTTGCGAGGTTGCTGGTAAAGGTTAACGTGCTTGCATGATTTCTTTAAAATCTATATATCGTTAAATTTATGAGCTGTTTCAATTTATTATGAGCACATACCTTATATTATAGACATACACACTCCTTCAATAAACTGTGTATAAGACAATGCAAATGAAATGAGCTTATTGAAAGAATGAAAAATACAGCAGAGTTAAACATTTCGGTCACCTTGAAGGACATAATGTTATTAAAATACCATATTGAAATTGACACGTTTAAGTCATTCGATTAAGAGGTAGATGGCTAAACAAGTGAGAGGGTGACACTGGGAGATCAACGATCAACAGCTAAACTTAATTGGGAAGCCGATTGATAGACAAGACACACACGATGAACACGTGGTAAATTTACCAATACGAACCACAAAGCTATCACAACTTAGGCAATGTTAACAGGACGAGATTCACAACTTAGGCAATGTTAACAGGACGAGATTTACGACTTAGTCAATGTTAACAGGATGAGATTCACAACTTAGGCAATGTTAACAGAACGAGATTCACAACTTAGGCAATGTTAGCGGGACGAGATTCACAACTTAGGCAATGTTAGCAGGACGAGATTCACAACTTAGGCAAATGTTGAGAGGACGAGATTAATTGACCCATTTACACTGAGATGAACTGTACTGCAATATATGGGTCAAATTATTAAGAGATTAAGGCTATCGGATCAACGATTAACGATTCACAACACCATACATGAAACCTCTGATCAGGTGAACGTATGATGGAGTTTCAAACAAGGCTAACAAAAACACTTCGCAAATTTCATAATAGCCTGAGGAGACAGACATTTTCCACAGGAAGAAATTTTTAGAAGCTTTTAAAAAGGTGATCTTTATATGTATCTTTTTCCCCGTTTGGGTTCCAGTGCGCCATTTTGGAGAAATAAAGAAGAGGCCCACTGCCTAACAAATAGTCGTAAAAGCGACTAATTGTGAGTGTTTCATTAGTAGTCGGACGGCAATTTCCCGAGAGCGAGGAAACAACAGTTTGCATACACCTAGGTTTAAAATTACTAGAGAGTAACTGAGAACCCCTAAATCAAACGCCTGTTCTCTAAAATAGTCGATTTAGATTTCGTAAAGTTCTTTTGTAAAGATGACCTCTGCTAACATTTGTCTACTTCAATTTAATTTGTTTTAAACTACAACGAGTTCTTTGATTTTGGAAACTTTCTTGTCTTATTATTTATTGACAGAAATATTCCAGTCTTATTATCAATCAGTATCTCTATTCGTCAAACTCTTTTATAGGACTTTACTCTAAAAGGCTGTCTTCTTTTAATCCTTCCGTCTATTAATCATCCTCCTCAGCTGAATCAGTAATTTAACACTATATTTGCTGATGACAGAAATATTATTATTTACGATTGTGTAAGGACATGAAGTTGTAACTGAAGTATTTTAAAGAAATGTTTATTTGAGAACTATTCATCCAGGCAAATCAACTGTGTTATTATTATGGCATGAATATACTGTAGAACTGTATTGCTTTCTTCCGCGACATTAATCAGCCTATCACTGATAGCGAACTGAACTATCTACTTTCAGGTTCAAAGTGAAGATATAAAAGACTGACATGAAAAAGCAGAAACGAAGCCAACGTATACTATATTTCAAACTACAAATTTCCCACTCTGGCTTCTTGGTGATTTTGAAACTAATGTTAAGTAGGAAATTATCAGCTTGCTGAAATTAGTAATCGCCCCGTCTGTGACGGTATTTATATTTGATCACGGTTATTTGTAGAGACAGTTTTAAGTGAGAACTATCAAATGTGAACCTAATTTTCATTTCCCCCGAAGGTGTCTCGACCTTGCCGGGTGAGGGAGCTTGTGTTTCTCAATGACCCTGAGAGCTATGCCAGCGGTAGTGTAGAAAGGTCGAAGGGTAGAGAACAGACACAGAGAGACATTCTGGTCCTCTAGGTCGGGGGTTGAAGCGTGGGGCCGACACCCCCACCTTCGTAAAACTTTATCACATCACGAAACAGATATCTAAGCCTTGAATTCGGATGGATTTAAATGGACAACAAACCTGGAACGTTAAAGGACTTTTGAAATTTGGAACATGAAATGTACGAACCCTTTATAGAGCTGGGGCAGCTGAAGAACTGACCCTTGAGTTATGAAAATACAGAATGGATGTAACAGCAAATCAAGAAATAAGATGGTCAGGACAGTGTACCAAAGAGTAAAATGGAATGATCATAGTGTATGGAGGAAACTCTCAAAGCAAAAAATGAACTAGGGACAGGATTTGTTATCGAGAAAAAGTTGTAGGAAAGTATTACAAATTTTGAAGCTGTTAGTGATATGATCAGTAAGTTACGAATAAAAGGAAAATTGAAAAATATCACGATGATTAATGCGCATGCACCCACTAAAGTAGAGCACTGGGTAGACCAAGAACAAGATAGAAGGATAACATCAGAGAAACTCTACAACAGCACGATGTGCCTATGGTCGAGGCAGCCAGAAGAGCTAGAAACAGAACCTTATATCTCCCTCGACACCCACAGCGGTAAAAGAGGAAGTGAAGAAGAACAACCCACCAAAGATAAAGAGAAGATTTAAAGAAGATTTATATGATCTCCTTGAGAATATCATAGATGAAGCTCAAAAACAAGACATATTTGCTGTCTTAGAAGATTTCAATGCAAAAAAAAGGAAGAGAAAACACCT
This sequence comes from Candidula unifasciata, assembly GCA_905116865.2. NCBI lineage: Eukaryota > Metazoa > Mollusca > Gastropoda > Stylommatophora > Geomitridae > Candidula > Candidula unifasciata. The sequence goes on along the minus strand of CAJHNH020000879.1, from coordinate 19,843 downwards.
ATAAAAATTTAGCAGGCATGGAAAGACTACATACTAATTCAAACGATAATGGATGAAGATTAATCAATCTTGCCATGGCGAAAGGAGTACAGATAAGCAGTAAAGAAAAGATATACATAATCAAGCCTGGCAATCATGTGACAGGATAACTTATTATCAAATAGATCAGATTTTAATAAAAAATATAAACGCATCGAACATACAAGTTAGAAGCTACAGAGGAGGTTGAATGTGACAGTGACCACTACCTGGTTGGTGCAAAATTAAAAGTCAGGGTAAACAGATCCTTCTATACCAAGTTACAAAGATCACATCCAGAGTACAATAGAGAAAGATTACAAGAAACATCCATATGGCAGAAATATGCAGATTTACCTAAAATTGAACTCTAACAAATTCTCTCAGAGGAAGACGTTGACCAAAACTGGATTGATATTAATAATATAATTCAAACCACTGCAGAAGAATGTCTTGGTGTGGCCACCATAAACAGAAAGAACAAATGGTTCCATACAAAATGTGAAGAAGCAGTCAGTAAGAAAAAACAGTCCTGGCAGATTTAGCTAAATGGTACAAGTAAAATACGAAATGAAGATAAATATAGAACAGAATATAAAGAAACTACAAAAGTAGTTAGGCACCAACAAAGAGAAAACATGGACATCATTGTCATGGATATGGAAGCTAACCATCAGAACAACGAATCCAAAAAGTTTTAAAGAACTTAAGGCTGTAAAACTAGAACATCAACAAAGCATTTATAGTTTAAAAGATCACAATAGGAATATGATGAATAATAATGAGGAAATATGTATCAGATGGAAGGACTTAGCTGAATTTTTAAACTGTGAAACTCCACTTAATACTTATTCACAGGGAGAGATTTTAACAGGTGAACGAAATACTAAAGAGCCCGATTTTGAAGAAGTACTGTATATTGCAACACGGCTTAAAAGCAATTAAGCAACTGGTGCAGATGAAATTGCAGCTAAACTTTTAAAACAAGGTGGTCATGCATTACATGTTAAGATGTATGAATTAATAAAACTAATTTGGAAGATGGAGAAATTACTCCTTGACTGGAAAGTGTCTTTATTAATACCCATTTTTTTAAAAGAAGACAGTGTAAATGTGGAAATTATAGGGGAATATCACTGTTATCTACAAGTTATAAGATACAGGCTAAAAACATACGTCGAAGACATATAGGGAGATTACCAAGCAGGTTTCCGACAGAACAGACCAACAAAAGATCAGATATTCATTTTACGGCAAAAATTTGGAATATAGAAAAGATGTGCATCATGTTTTTGTGGATTTTAAAAAGGCGTATGATGTGTACATAGAAACAGTTTATGGAATGCTATGAATACCAAAGAAGTTAATTTCCATGACCAAACTACGTGAATGGAAGACACTAGTAATATTGTTGTATATAAAGGCAGAAAGTCAGACCCTTTTAAAATAACATCTGGTTTAAAGCAAGGTGATGCTCTGTCCCCATTTCTTTTCAACTTGGCCTTGGAAAAAATTATAAGGAAATTGAAACAAGAGTGTAGAAAAGGAGAATCTACAAGAATACTTGGATATGCAGATGAGATTGAAAACGTTGGACAAAATGAACTAGAGACTGTTAAAACACTGACTGTCTTAAAAGAATCAGCTCAGAAAATGGGACTAGTTATCAATCAAGATAAGACATAATACATGATAATAACTAGACAGGGAAAGGATATAAACTGCCACATACAAGTCGATAATATGAACATCAAACGAACGGAAACATATAAGTACTTGGATGCAAACTTCAACTGTTCCAACATGCTGAGAGAGGAAATACAATCTAGAATACAATCTGGAAATAAAGTATACTATGCCCTTTAACATCTGCTAAAGTCAAAGTGTATGATTCACAACACCAAGATCAAATTATATAAAACGTTGATAAGACCAGTCATTTTATACGGCTCTGAAACTAGCAGCCCAACTGAAAAAGATGAAGCCTTATTACAGGTTTTCGAAAACAGTCTTACGACGAATCTATGGACCCATCAAAGATGCAAACAGCTTTAAAAAGAGAGTGAGAAGCAACAACGAAATTCATAGTCTGTTTGGATCACCACTGATAACTGGCATCATGAGAGCTAATAGACTAAAATGTTGGGCATATTGGAAGAATATCAGCTGACAGAGAAGTAAAAACTGTATACACGAGGGAGATGAATGGTCGTAGACCACGAGGCAGACCAAGAAAACGTCGGAGAGATAATATCCAGATAGACCTGCACCAACTGAAAAGAGAAGGCCAACCAGAAAGATGAATGGAGGCGGGTGATATCTGCAGCAATGAACCTCAAGGGCTCGGAATGTTGAAGAAAGCCAAACAGAGAGATGAATGGAGGCCGGTGGTATCTACAACAATGAACCTCAAGGACTCGGAATGCTGAAGAAGACCAACCAGAAAGATGAATGGGGGCGGGTGATATCTGCAGCAATGAACCTAAAGGGCTCGGACTGTTGAAGAAGGCCAAACAGAGAGATGAATGGAGGCCGGTGATATCTACAACAATGAACCTCAAGGACTCGGAATGCTGAAGAAGACCAACCAGAAAGATGAATGGAGGTGGGTGATATCTGCAGCAATGAACCTCAAGGGCTCGGAATGTCGAAGAAGGCCAAACAGAGAGATGAATGGAGGCCGGTGATATCTACAACAATGAACCTCAAGGACTCGGAATTCTGAAGAAAACGACGAATCTTATTTTTATAGGGGGGGGGGTGCTCAGATTCCTTATAATGTTTTGGGAGTGCATGGGGCGGGGGGGGGGGGGGGGTCAAAGGGCTCAAGCCTAGCTTTGTTTAAGTGCGAAACAATAATACGTCGATACATGGTTATAGGAGCCAGTTAATATCTTTACTAACTTCCTTTAAAAAAAAAGGGGGGGGGGTGGTGTGGGAAGTGTGGGGATGGAAGTGGGGTCTCAGCCTTATACATTTTATAGACACATGAACATACACATGAACACATGAACACACACATATATACACGCGCGCACACAGCATATATATATATATATATATATATATATATATATATATATATGCTGTTTGTCATGCAAGGTATGAAACATTCGTACTGGGCAACGGAGACATTCTGAAGACCATTAAACAAATTTGATAGAACACACAAAGTTGAATGAAATAACATGTGCAAGAATATGTGGATGAGGAGCAACGAATGAGAGGAAGAGGACGACGAATTTATAATTAGTGTGCTACGGAACAGTTAGGATCTACACCTTAAGAAATTTCCTGCGGAAGAATTATGGGTAAGCCGGGTGTGCTGTGATGTCGATTCTTAAATCAGTAATATTACAAGGTATGAAAGGAATATATGTTGATCGACTTCAGGGAAACAAGCTGCGATGCGCTGACGATTATAGTTTTCATTGCTGCAAACGACATACACATGTACAGCTACAAATAAAGATGGATGTAACTGTAGCAGAAAGTAATAACAAAGGTTTTAGCTTAAACATAAAAAAGCGATGGTAATTACAAAGAAATACCCCCCAGAATGCAACATCAAAGCAGATGAGACAATTCTGAAACAAGTCGATGAACTTAAGTGCTTGAGTTTCATGATAACAGAAGCTAAATGTAGACTAGTTCAAGCCAAGGCAGAATTTTACAAAGCGAAGATTATTCTAGGCCCTCTGTCTTTGTCAATTGTGGCGGTGAAAAGAATTCTTGAGAGTTATATAATTTAAATCCTGACACATTGTAGTGAAAATGGCCAATTAGGGAAAAATGATGTGAAAGTGGGAGAGATATGGTTTTAAAAACAAATCATAAGAGCAACTCGTACCGATAAAAAAAGAGTAATTAAGATGGTTTTGAAAACATACAAAAAAATAACTCAGGAAGAGACACTCTACACTTTATGGTCACGTCATGAGACAGAGCAACCTGGAATACCTTGTGACGAAGGGAAAGTTAGAAGTGAAAAGGGGCAAATGGAGACCGCGATAGAAGATCCTGGACGTTTTGACAAGACGGCATGGAAGATTATCTTTTTGAGAAATGACTGAACAGAAACGAGATAGAAGGCTGTAGATAGACATGATAACTAATACCATGCGATATGGAGAATTAAAAGAAAACTGCTGTCATAAAGTGTATAGCTATCATAATTTTCGTAGTAATACTAGTTAGTGTAAGTTCATTATAGTTATTTTTATTTAAATTGTGCATACTAAAATATTCTATGGCTGACAAAGGCAAAGTAGAAAATTTTAAAGCGTATACGGATAATAATATTTCAGTAGAAAACATTATTATTTAAAACATTTGTCGATATGAAAGTAGTAATTAATGTTAATACACTCACTGCTCACAAATTGTTAAAAACAAAATCTTTGAAGCTAATTTTCCGGTCTAATTTTTTAACCTCTAACATCAGCCTCCATGCATATCTCTGACTGGCCTTCTCTTTCCTGTCTGGATGTTATCTCTCCATCGTCTTCTTGGTCTGCCTTATGGTCTACGACCCTTCACCCCCCCCCCCAACCCTCTTTTCGCCCCGTTTAAACAGATTTTACCTTTCTCATACGGCATTCTCTTAATGTGCCCCACAGCCATTTGAATCTATTAGCTCTCATGGCTCAGAATGGCTGCGAATAAAACCAGAAGAGATCGAGTGAGAAACGATGTGATTACAAGAACTATTGGAACCATACCCATCGTTAAATTTATTGAGAAGCAAAGAATGAAATGGTTTGGTCACCTAATGAGAATGGAACCAGCGATGCCAGCATCAAGAGCATACAACATGAAAATCGAAACAACAAGAGGCAGGGGAAGACCAAGAAAAATATGGATTGAAGGAGTCACGGACAACTTGAGACTTCATAACATCACGGCATATGAAGCGACTGAGCGCGCCCTGGCTCGGTTGCCGATCATCTGATAGACTGCGACGCCTAGCGGCACAAGCAGATTTTGACAAAAGAAAGAAGCTCTCATGAACTAATAGCAGTGATACCAGCGATACCAGTGATCAATGGTGATAGAAACAGATTATGAATTGACAATTGAATTGATAAGTGAGATAGAGCAGTACCTGCAGCCACCCTAACACTGTGTGCCCGTTCCCAAGGTCCAAACACCCACAAGTTATTGTGATGAATATGGCTGTGGCTAGGGTCTAACAAGGAATCTATCTGGAGTAGAATATTTTTTGCTTCCTTAGTTGGTGTGATTGATCTTGCTAAATTATTTCTTGTTAATGCTCCATGTGTTGCACTGATTACATGATTTGTTTTAGTCTATGAAGAGCAATTGACAGCCGTCGTTTAATTTATTTTCTTGTGTCGCCATTGTTGGTAATCAATGACCCAAGATATTCACAGGTTTCCACAAACTACTGGACGTAAATTTGCCTAGAAAAACCACACAACAGCCAGGGACTGCTGGGGTTGGTTCTGCAACGTCATGTAAAGGATATGCAACAAGCCTATAAGTACGAAGATAAAGAGGACTGATGGGGCCGATGCGGGCCCGAAAGGTTCTTGGACAGTGAGGACAGGGAATGAGTTTTGTGACAGGGAGGGGATCTCCTGCAGTCGCCTTTCTAACCATTCTTTTCTTAATCAGTCTTGCTGTTCTGTTTGCTTCACATGTAGCCGCGCCCTTGTGTAGAGTTGCACGCCATGCATTTCGGTCTTGAGAGGCAGCCTCCCAATTGGTGTCATTCACCCCAAATGCTTTGAGTGAAGAATTCAAGGTGACCTTAAAGCGTTTCTTTTGCCCGCCTTGGGAACGTTTCCCGTTTTGCAAGCACGTAGCCCTGTTTGACCCTGTTTGTGACAGGAAAGGACTCAGTTTGCCGTTATCCTGCACTCTTGCTTGCATGCCATCATTAAATTGACGCATTGTCTGGATAAACGTGTGTGGGCAACCAAATTTCTCCATAATCCTCCACAGTCCCTCTCGATTTACTGTGTCAACCGCTTTCGTAAGATCCATAAAGGTTGAAAACATGTTCGAATACTGTTCTTGACATTTCCCTTGCAGCTAGCAGCGCAAATCATATCAACAGTTCCGGGATCTTTGCTAAAACCACACTAACTTTCAGAAAGGAGACCTTTGTCGAGCTGAGCTGTGAAACGACCCAGAATAATCCTGGCAAGAATCTTTCCGACAACTGAAAGCAGTGAGATACCTCGGTGATTATCACAGGACTGACGGTTTCCTTTACGTTTGTGGTGAAAGAGTGACTTGCGCGGTGACTTGGATTAAACTCAGGAAGAGTTGCGAACTGTCGTCGACCTCACTCTCTCGCCTTAGTCATATCTGGGTCCAGTGACAAGGCAGTCAAGACGACTGGGATATGTCTAGGTGCAGTCGATGTACAGGTTAAACAAAAAGGGTTACAGCACACAGTCCTGACGGACTCCTTGCTTGATGTCAAACCAGTCCGATGTCTCGTCATCTAGTCAAACCGCTGGTTGTTGGTCCAGAGAGAGCATTGTTATGAGGTGTACTAAATGTGATGGAAAGCCAATACAGAGGCTATGGCTGTTGGGTTGGATTTCATCCATAACGTCGAACTGATTTCAAAGGATAGAATGGAATGGGGGAATAGACTGCGAACCCTATGTGCCATATAATGGAACAACAGGACAATGGCAGATATTTTTGCTTCTTTGACTTCATTGACACTTTTCTGTCCCTGGTTTCTAGTAGTGTGGTCACTCTTGCATATTAATCCCAATTCATTGGTTTCCGGACTAGGATTACTGAAAGTCTCTTGAAATTGTTTATCAGTCGGTTTTTCTGTTCCGTGTTAGATGTATCATCCTAACTATAACGGGACCACTCAGCTGTTTCCATTCACCACTTTGTTTGTTTTAAGGTATTGTGCGGCCTTTTTTTTTTTTTTTTCAACATTTTATTTTTAACTTATTACCGTATTCTATTTCTCTAGCTAGTCTATCAGCATGATGCTGTCTTATCCCGCCTTGTATATCTTGTAAGTGCTTATCTTCTGCCTCGTAACCTTGCTTTTATTTCTAATTTCCTGTGGTCCAACTGCAACACCTAAAAACAATAGACTTGTGTGGCTTGAAATACTGCGTCCCATAGATATCAACAACTATTCTCGAGATCATCATCATCATCAATAAATATTGCAGCACAATAAAAACACACCACTATAAAATATACCATTTCCGCGAAAGTGACAAAAGATGTAGGAATGGATGTTGCCCGTGTTTGTCATTGAGGTAGAGAGCGAATGGCTGCTGGAATGGAAAGTACATGACTCAGCCTATCAGTCTGTGTAAAAACTACATGACAACAATGACGATTACACCGTGCAACACGATTTATAATAGATATGACCCTTAAAATGTGTAGGCATTTTTGCCGTATACTCGGTTTTAAAAAGGCTGTTGAGACAAAAAGGCTCAGTGCGATGTCACAGCTATCTGAAAACGACCGCCAACGAACCAATAATTATTTTGGAAACCGGAATAAGCTCGTGGGTCATTGCCATAATAATGGTCTATGATCACAGCCCTAATCACACTCATGCACACACACGCGCACGCGCACAACAAACACACACAAACATACACACATTTTACAGAGATAGATACATGTAGGTAGGCATCTCTGTGGAAAAACATACAGGTATATAGATACAAGGAGATAGTTTGATGTGTTCCATAAACAGTGTGCTCTTACCTTTTCAAAGATCCTGAACGATTATTGAAATACATAACTATCTCAGTTTCCGTGAGGTAAATCCATGAAAAACTTGCCACCGAAAAGGTGTTTTCATTTTCTCTAATAGCGCAGCCACTGTTAAGTTAAAAAAAAATGCTCTGCTGTATACAATGTTACGAATATTGTAACTTTATGTTCGTGGTGTTTTCTTGAGAGAAGGTAATCCTTTCAGTTTTGCAGCAAGAAGTGAGAGCAAATACATCCATCTGACTTTCATAAACACGTTTCCAGTGTCAAGGTCTGCCTTACTCCTGTCATTTGATGACGTATGTCTGTCCTAAAATAGAGGTTCACAAAAATATAACTAAGGCAGCAGGCTCTAGACCAAACGACCTGATTGCCTCTCCTTCCACTAGCTGATGCAGTTGTTAAAACTGTTTGGACGTTACGTCCTGTGCTTGTCGTGGTCTACATTTGACTTGACAGCACGAAACATCGTAGTAATCTGTTTGTCGTCTAAGACAGTAAATTTATTTAGCCATAAACTTCGTCGAGGAAATTACCTGTAAAGAAGTTGTAGCTACTCGTGCTTCTAAATGTGTAAGTTCATTTTAGGTTCTAAAGAAACCTTGTGCACATTTTATATAAAAAAGGGTCTTTTACTTACATTTTACAATGGCTAGAAATACCTTAGAGTATGAGGATCTCTTTAGGATTTAGGAGTAATATAGTGTGCAAGGAAAAACTATATATATATATATTTTTTTTTTTTGGTTTGTTGGTGGAAAAAAAGGGGGGGGGATATATGTAGTATAAGAGGAGCTAAATCCAAATTGTTTTATTTATTTATTTATAAGGTTTTTTTTTTTTTTTTTGCTTTTTAGGCTATACCAATAACAAGCCACATGGGAAATTGAAAGAAAAAACACAAACCCTCACCCGCCGGAGGGTTCACTCAAAATAGAACAAAGTGGAAACAACTCCGACCCTAACTCCAACAATCCTTCCCCTCCTCCTCCTCTTCTTGCTTCTTCTTCTTCTTCTTCTTCTTCTTCTTCTTCTTCTTCTTCTTCTTCTTCTTCTTCTTCTTCTTCTTCTTCTTCTTCTTCTCCTCCTCCTTCTTCTTCTTCCTCCTCCTCCTCCTCTTCTTCTTCTTCTTCTTCTTCTTCTTCTTCTTCTTCTTCTTCTTCTTCTTCTTCTTCTTCTTCTTCTTCTTCTTTTTCTTCTTCTTCTTCTTCTTCTTCTGCTTCTTCTTCCTATTTTTATTACTATTATTCTGCTTCTTCTTCTTTTTTTTTCTTCTCCTCCTCCTCTGCCTCATGCTTCTTTACTCCTTCTTTTACCACTTTAGGCGTCGAATGTGGAGTGTTGAATAAAAAAATCTACATCACAGCACTAGGAACATTCCCTAAGCGTTCCGTCCACATCTTCTGCAGCTAGCAGTGGCACCAGTATCTGTCTTATTTTATATCCATCTCACCTTCTCCTTTAGGTGTTAAGTGTCGGCCAGATCCCCTAGTAATTACTCGCAGCGCCGTTCTTTCACAACACAATCATCTATGTGTGTCTCCATACTCTTCACTCGCTCCCTAAGGCCCTCACATACATCAATTTACCACCAAGTGGTGCAGTGCTGCGTGCAAATCACGCCCTGAATTACACCAATATTAAATTGTGCAAAGACGACAGATGTTGTTACGTATCGTTATGTTGTTAGGAGATTGAGCTCCAAGGGGAGTTAACAGCCAAGAAGACAAGGAAGGTGGACGTGTGAGTCCGAGTTGGTGGAACCCAGTCGAGGATTTTATCCTGGCTCCTGCAGTTAGAATCAGATTCTATGCTGGGATGCAAACCATCATGGTTACATGAGCCAGAGTTGTCAATAGACAGCAAGATATTTATCATTGCTGTCGACTGTTGTTCCAGTGGCATTTGGGAGTTTCACGTTGTTACTGAGGAACCTTCTCCACCGTTCACTGCGGGGGAAAAAAACCGTACATGAATAACATAATATAATTGTTCTTTCTGTCATGCATATGATTTCAATTATTTTCTTTGCTTGTTCAATGATAAAATTTACACCAAGTTTTGCTCTTTCATTCGTATTTACTCCAGTCAATAACTGAAGAGTTTAAAGTCGGCAGGGTGAAACTCGCGATGATGCTGCGCGAGTCTTTAGACCCCACTCTGGCAGCTGTCCAGCCCGCTCTGAAGACAGGAAAGAAATGTAGAGTCCTTGATACAATAGAATCTGCTCAAGAAGCACTAAAATTAAAAGAAGTCATGGGTTACACGCAAACCGACCGACGCAGGAAAGTCAGTTAGTGGTCTAAAGCCACGGCCAAAGAGCGAAGAAACATGGTAATACAGCATACAGCTTAAAATTATATAGCTCTTCTTGGGTAATTTTGTTTTGCTGATTACAAAAATGTAATCAAAATCAGTAGCTACCAGTTATGAAGGCCCCAGTTGACAATACGCACGCATCTATTCTGCGGGTCAAACATATATATGTGAGAGAAAAAAAAAAGAGCAAATATGGAAGCTTTTACTTTTAAAGGGTTTACCATTGGCAGTCACGTCTTTAGATTAAAAGCAGTGGATGTGCTATACTCATGTTGTGAGTAAGGTGGTTGTGAGTGGCGTAGGGGTGGTGAATTATATTTGATTTGTGGGAACCTAAATGGTTTAAGGCAGTGTGAGTGTCCTTTTTCTGTACTTGTTATAATTAGATTTGATAATCTTATGTATGTCATGCTGGACTGCAAATACCTTTCTTTCTATAGAACTTGGGAAAGTGTCGCACTCAGCATTGCATGTAAATGTTAAGTACTAGTAGCGTCGCACTCAGCATTGCATGTAAATGTTAAGTAATAGTAGCGTCGCACTCAGCATTGAATGTAAATGTTAAGTACTAGTAGCGTCGCACTCAGCATTGCATGTAAATGTTAAGTACTAGTAGCGTCGCACTCAGCATTGCATGTAAATGTTAAGTACGAGTAGCGTCGCACTCAGCATTGCATGTAAATGTTAAGTACTAGTAGCGTCGCACCCAGCATTGCATGTAAATGTTAAGTACTAGTAGCGTCGCACTTAGCATTGCATGTAAATGTTAAGTACTAGTTGCGTCGCACTCAGCATTGCATGTAAATGTTAAGTACTAGTAGCGTCGCACTCAGCATTGCATGTAAATGTTAAGTACTAGTTGCGTCGCACTTAGCATTGCATGTAAATGTTAGGTACTAGTAGCGTCGCACTTAGCATTGCATGTAAATGTTAAGTGCTAGTAGCGTCGCACTCAGCATTGCATGTAAATGTTAAGTACTAGTTGCGTTGCACTCAGCATTGCATGTAAATGTTAAGTACTAGTAGTGTCGCACTCAGCATTGCATGTAAATGTTAAGTACTAGTTGCGTCGCACTCAGCATTGCATGTAAATGTTAAGTACTAGTAGCGTCGCACTCAGCATTGCATGTAAATGTTAAGTACTAGTAGCGTCGCACTCAGCATTGCATGTAAATGTTAAGTACTAGTAGCGTCGCACTCAGCATTGCATGTAAATGTTAAGTACTAGTTGCGTTGCACTCAGCATTGCATGTAAATGTTAAGTACTAGTAGCGTTGCACTCAGCATTGCATGTAAATGTTAAGTACCAGTAGTGTCGCACTCAGCATTGCATGTAAATGTTAAGTACTAGTAGCGTCGCACTCAGCATTGCATGTAAATGTTAAGTACTAGTAGCGTCGCACTCAGCATTGCATGTAAATGTTAAGTACTAGTTGCGTTGCACTCAGCATTGCATGTAAATGTTAAGTACTAGTAGCGTTGCACTCAGCATTGCATGTAAATGTTAAGTACTAGTAGTGTCGCACTTAGCATTGCATATAAATGTTAAGTACTAGTAGCGTCGCACTTAGCATTGCATATAAATGTTAAGTACTAGTAGCGTCGCACTTAGCATTGCATGTAAATGTTAAGTACTAGTAGTGTCGCACTCAGCATTGCATGTAAATGTTAAGTACTAGTAGTGTCGCACTTAGCATTGCATATAAATGTTAAGTACTAGTAGCGTCGCACTTAGCATTGCATGTAAATGTTAAGTACTAGTAGTGTCGCACTCAGCATTGCATGTAAATGTTAAGTACTAGTAGTGTCGCACTTAGCATTGCATATAAATGTTAAGTACTAGTTGCGTTGCACTCAGCATTGCATGTAAATGTTAAGTACTAGTAGCGTTGCACTCAGCATTGCATGTAAATGTTAAGTACCAGTAGTGTCGCACTCAGCATTGCATGTAAATGTTAAGTACTAGTAGCGTCGCACTCAGCATTGCATGTAAATGTTAAGTACTAGTAGCGTCGCACTCAGCATTGCATGTAAATGTTAAGTACTAGTTGCGTTGCACTCAGCATTGCATGTAAATGTTAAGTACTAGTAGCGTTGCACTCAGCATTGCATGTAAATGTTAAGTACTAGTAGTGTCGCACTTAGCATTGCATATAAATGTTAAGTACTAGTAGCGTCGCACTTAGCATTGCATATAAATGTTAAGTACTAGTAGCGTCGCACTTAGCATTGCATGTAAATGTTAAGTACTAGTAGTGTCGCACTCAGCATTGCATGTAAATGTTAAGTACTAGTAGTGTCGCACTTTAGCATTGCATATAATGTTAAGTACTAGTAGCGTCGCACTTAGCATTGCATGTAAATGTTAAGTACTAGTAGTGTCGCACTCAGCATTGCATGTAAATGTTAAGTACTAGTAGTGTCGCACTTAGCATTGCATATAAATGTTAAGTACTAGTTGCGTTGCACTCAGCATTGCATGTAAATGTTAAGTACTAGTAGTGTCGCACTTAGCATTGCATATAAATGTTAAGTACTAGTAGCGTCGCACTTAGCATTGCATGTAAATGTTAAGTACTAGTAGCGTCGCACTTAGCATTGCATGTAAATGTTAAGTACTAGTAGTGTCGCACTCAGCATTGCATATAAATGTTAAGTACTAGTAGCGTCGCACTTAGCATTGCATATAAATGTTAAGTACTAGTAGCGTCGCACTTAGCATTGCATGTAAATGTTAAGTACTAGTAGCTGTAGCAATAGCAATACAAGTTGTTATAAGTATGCGAGCGCGCGAGCGCGCACGCACACACACACACGTTATAATTGTCAACGTGTGGCTTTAGCTCGACTAGCGAAGTGGTAGATATTATGTCTTTAAAATTAATAAAGTCAACCGATTGTGAGAGAATCCAAAAGATCAATTCCACAATTTGCCAGTTTATTTTGATAATTAAGGCAGTTTTGTAATGTATCATCAGAAGTAGATTTCACCCAGTGTCGAGACTGTATAAGAAAGAAAAACATTTATGATCACTTACCAGTTGTAACCTTTACTTTAATTTAGTTCTAGTGCGTTGATGCCGTTTACTGGCCTAGCAATAATATTAATATCAATTTAATATGAAGCACGCATTCAGGTTCGTGTATGTTTGTTGCAGAATCTACACTGCAGTTTCTGTTTGTGGAGTGGAATACGTTCAGATCTATCTCATTATGACCGGCATTCACAATGTTTGGTTGTGGAAGTCATAAATAAATTGCCTCTTCCTCCAAAAGTATAAGATAAGTATATGACGCCAGCCTTTTATTTTAGACCAGCTGTATTAAAATGTAGGCATCAAAGACCATCGCAACTGTTTTTTTTTTTTTTTGAGGGGGGGGGGGATGGGGGTCGTTCGCAATAAATTAAATTTGAATATTTGGCCATCTGGCTGAAAGGCAAACTGATAAGTCACCCGTCTGAACTGAACTAATCCGTGTTATATATACTATAGGTTCGCTATTCATTTGAAAACCTACCAGTATAGAAAACAACCGAGATCCATTGTAACCTGCCTCTATACACACACAAATAATTATAGGGTACTATTAATGTTTTAGATTATGGCAAGCGACATCTACAGTCCAGTTAACATAGTAATCTCAGTCTATTGTTACCATTGACACCCAATACGTATAGTTGCATTGGATACATTGAATAATTTTCTGGAGAAGAATGCTTATGGATGTGTCCCGAGTGCTATAATGTCGATTCTTAATTCAGCATTTAACATTCTGGAGAAGAATTTTAATGGGTATGTATTAACTGAGATTTAGGATTCCACAAGCTTAAAACAAACCTAAAATTGTTCACTAAGCTAACAAAAAACCAATATTATATAAATATAATAATTTTACATCCAGTAGTTGACTGTGGCCTTAGGGTGTCACAATCTGTGTGTTTTAATCAGACGGTAGGCTTCCATTTACTTGGCCAGAATTGACAGCAGTAGCCCTCTCATGTCAGGATGAAAACATTGTAAAATGAGAGTTCAGTGGCAATAAATATCTGTAGCTAACCTAGTGTCATAAAAAATATCCCTATACTTTGCCTAGAAATCGTTACTTTACTAACGGATGGTACTGTTACATTATTATTGGTCTAACCTGCGATAAAATAACGAATTATTTTTTTTTTTTTCAGTTTACTTTCAGTTACCATATGGAATATTTTAAACAAAGCAACACATAATATACATACAAACATAATATTTACACAAATAGGTACGTACGTACATACGTACATAGATACATACATAATACATACATACATACATACATACATACATACATACATACATACATACATACATACATACATACATACATACATACATACATACATACATACATACATACATACATACATACATACATACATACATACATACATACATACATACATACATACATACATACATACATACATACATACATACATACATACATACATACATACATACATACATACATACATACATACATACAGCATACAGACAGACAGACAGACAGACAGACAGACAGACAGACAGACAGACAGACAGACCGACAGACAGACAAACAGACAAACAGGCAGGCAGGCAGGCAGGCAGACAGGCAGACAGACAGGCAGGCAGACAGACAGACAGACAGACAGACAGACAGACAGACAGACAGACCGACCGACCGACCGACCGACCGACAGGCAGGCAGGCAGGCAGGCAGGCAGGCAGACAGGCAGGCAGACAGACAGACAGACAGACACAGACAGACAGACAGACAGACAGACAACAGACAGACAGACAGACAGACAGACATGTTCTACACCACAAAACATACAATAAAACAAGGTGTCTTCAGGTGATGAACATGTCTACACTTACAGCAGATTTCCTTCATGTCACTTGAGAGTTATTCTCGTGATGTAGGATTCTTAACCTTACCCCCTACAGCATTAAAGCTGTAAATCAGTTGAGACGCTGCTAAAGTACGTGTACTAGCAGCCCTGCTAGCCTATTCACTGGTCCAACGATACACAACTTCTTTCCTCTTGCACTGAGAATAGTACTGTTAAACATTATGTGGGTCATCGCTGAAGGCTCGACACACACACATGACAGATCCCACTTGAAGCAATAGATCAAACGCTGCACGTCATATTTTCTTCAGCAATGTCACAGGAATACGACAGGGATATCAGTAATGGAATTCAGTGACCCCTATAATACAGCTTGATGATCTGAACCTCGCTGGTGATATTTCTCTTCTGTCCCACTCATGAAATCAGATGCTAGATAAAATACTTGATGCGACATCACAACAGACAAAGATATTGAGAATAAATCAGGCAAATAGTGTTGTGATTCTCTCAATGGCACCCCACTCCAAGACGTGGAGTCGTTCACCAATCTGGCAAGTCATGTAGATAAAGATGGGGGAACTGACAGAGATTAAAACACAAATACAAAAGACAAGAGGAGCCTTCGTAGCACTATGCAATTTGTGGAGGTAAAAAAAAATGATTAAATCTAATACTTAATTAAAACATTTTAATTCTAATTTTAAACCAATACTGTTGTATGGAGCAGAAACGTGGAGAACAACTAAGGCAATTACTAATAAACTACAAACATTCCTCAACTGGTACCTGCGCAGAACAGAAGGAATTAAAAGGTATGATAGAATCATTAATGTAGCGCTTTGGGAGAAAACTAAACAAATTCCGGTGGACTAAGAGGTGAAGAAAAAACGATGGCGATAACACACATTGAGAAAACATGAAACAATAACTAGAATGTCTTTGCACTGGAACCCACAGGGGAAGAGAAATAAAGAGAGACCGGAAAAACGCCTTTGAGGGAGCTAGAGAATGAAGCTAAAAAGATGAGGAGGACATAGGTGAGCTGTATTCAATAGTGAAAGATAAAACGATTTAGATTGAGCTGGTTGAGGGCCTATGCTCCATTGGGGAATAGAAGAAACAGGAAGAAGAAGAATGCTGCAGTGTGTAAGAACGTATCTGTGAGAAAAGCCAAATATGTTTTTCCCTTTGCAACAATCCGGTAAAAATAAAGAAACACAAACACACACAAGACAAACTGTGGGCCTAGAGTTGTAACAAAACTGTTAACGTTGTACTTCGTTCTTACACACACCAGACAAACTGTGGGCCTAGAGTTGTAACAAAACTGTTAACGTTGTACTTCGTTCTTACACACACCAGACAAACTGTGGGCCTAGAGTTGTAACAAAACTGTTAACGTTGTACTTCGTTCTTACACACACGCACACGATATTGTCCTCTCTCTCTCTCTCTCTCTCTCTCTCTCTCTCTCTCTCTCTCTCTCTCTCTCTCTCTCTCTCTCTCTCTCTCTCTCTCTCTCTCTCTCTCTGGTGTGTGCGTTGTGCATGAGTGTGTGTTTGCATGCATATTGGGTGTACTGTAAAGGGACATATTTTGGTAAAGTAGTCTTTTAACTTACAAACACCAACACTTGGATTAGTTTACACCAGTGTTTCCCAACCCTTTTAAAGCGTAGCCCCCCCTCCCCCCCCCCTCACCCACGCCCCCCCCCCTTCCCTCACCGCTCAAAGCCCCCTTTTCATTAGAAAAAAATTTGCACAGGGATCCCTTTCCTGGAAATATCGTCATCATCATGTGCCATGCTAAAATGTAGAATCAAGGATTGGGCTTTGCTTTTATACCGCCTGATGCATTTCGTCAACCATCAAGCTATTTATCATTTTGCTTTCCTCGTGGTCTTTATTATTATTATTATGTCTTAGTGTTTTTACACTGGCTCCCCAGTATGTTCCATCCAGTTCTTGTTTTTTTTTTTTATGGTGATTCTTTGTATATCATTTGAATGGATTTTCTTCTTCTTTTGAGTTTGGATTCCGGGTAAGCCTTGTGTTTAGTATAACTCTAACTAAACTCTAATGGTATTTCTAAGATACTGGTTGGCTGAATTTATAAAATTAGGAAAAGTATTTCTTTGTGTGGATGTGTACCAGTAAGCTTTTTGTTGATGTTGCTTTTTTAAAAGTTAGTTAGTTAGTTAGTTAGTTAGTTAGTTAGTTAGTTAGTTAGTTAGTTAGTTAGTTAGTTAGTTAGTTAGTTAGCTAGTTAGTTAGTTAGTTAGTTAGTTAGTTAGTTAGTTAGTTAGTTAGTTAGTTAGTTAGTTAGTTAGTTAGTTAGTTAGTTAGTTAGTTAGTTAGTTGGTTGGTTGGTTAGTTAAAAAGAGTAAACAAATTCTGCAGCACGGTGGTTTTTTAGGTGCTTTTTTGAGTTCTGTATTAATATTGTCAAAGATGTCTTAGGTTTTTAAACATGGCAGAGAAAAGGATGTTGATTGACCCCTGTTTGAAGGAGTCTATGTTCCAAAAATATGCACGCCACTTGACACAGTAAATAATAACGTACAAGATTTGGATACTCAAATTTCCTGGAAAACGAAGAGTTGTCGTGCGTGATAAAGCCAGGCTATTTCAACAAACATAGCAGAGTTACTTGATTCTCTTTGGCTAGCACAGATACAAGTCACTGAGATAGGGGACATCAAATCACCATCGACACCGCCCCAAAATACAGAGCAACACTATCAGCAGACGATGTCCCCGATGTTTAAAGAGGATATAATATACACACTGATTCGGTCATCCTCTGCTACAAGTCAAAATAATATGGCTGACCCTGAACGAGAAACATGACCAGTTTTGTCAAATAATTTTGTGTAAAAAATAGAAGAAGGTTAAATTGTCAAAATCCACTGGCAACACAAACAATACATTGCTACGAATTGTGTCGTCAGGGGGCGCACGACGATGCAGTAGCTTACAACGCCACACTAAACTGGTAAACTGGAGACTGAAGATATCAATGATATCACTCCGGATAAACTGATACGTTGACATTTTTTAAAAATGTACCATTACAACTGATGGAGTTGGTTCTGCATAGACTGTTTGCTCACTAAATTAATGTTATGATGAGTAATGTTTGTATTGTTTTGTCTGTGTGTGATTGACATTTAGCGATTTGCAAAGCTTGACATGAGCTCTGTTTAAAATATAAGCTTGCTGTGTTTCATTTTGTACTGAGCGTTGCTTGAATTTGTTAGAAATGTATTCTTGTCCTCAGTAAATTGTAAACTTGTCTCAGATTGACACTTCACTGTGCTGATCTAACGCTGAACGATACGTAAACGAGTATGCATGGTTTACAGTTGACGCTGTACAAAGTGTGAACTCAGCTGAAGTTGTGAGGTAATGTTAATCTTGTCTGGAGCGATGGAAGAACTAATTTTTTTGATATAGGAAGCCTTGGAAAGTGAGCCATGAACTTTGTTTAGGTTGAGATCGTTATGCTAATTTTCTGCTGAGCAGTGTTATATATGTTTGAAATACGACCATGCACAAAGTTAGATGTGAACTCCGTTTAGATTGCCAGCTCGTCATGTTAATCTTGTGTTGATCTCAGGTGAGCTTGTTGGACAGTCCAACTTACATAGGCTTGAATACCCCGTATAGACCAAGCAAACTCACAGAGACCTGTATACCCTGTTCAGGACAGTCCAACTAACAAAGACACGAATACCCCTTACAGGACAGTCCAACTCAGACCGAAATACCCCGTTCAGATCAGTCAAACTTATAGAGACCGGAATACCCCTTTCGGGACAGTCCAACGCACAGAGACCGGAATACCCCTTTAAGAACAGTCCAATTCACAGAGAACTGAATACCCCTTTATGGACAGTCCAACTTACATAGACATGAAAACTCCTTCCAGGACAGTCCTACTCTCAGAGACCTGAATACCTAGTTCAAGACAGTCCAACTTAGACCGAAACACCCCGTTCAGTTCAGTCAAACTTAGAGAGACCAGAATATCCCTTTCAGGACAGTCCGGCTTACAGTGACCGGAATACCCCCTTAAGAACAGTCCAACTTACAGAGAACTGAATACCCCGTTCAGTTTATTCCAGCCTATAGGTACATGAATACACCTGTAAGGACAGTCCAACTTCAGGACAGTCCAACTTATAAACATATCAGATTTGTGAATGTGAAGCCAAAAGGCTAGTGGCACAAGTTGACTAAGTTAGATTGTGAGCTGATTGTGCGAATCTTGTTCTAAGCGTTGCATAAACTGGTTTGACACATGGTGCTGTTCACAATAAAATGCGAACTCTACATGGGCTGTTTATTCGCCAAATTGATGTTTTGATGAGTGATGTTTGATTTGGTGAGTTTGTTTTTTTTCATTTTTTATGAGGGGTGCTTGGAATTTATTTGAATGTATTTATTTCCTTAGTGATTTGAACCGTAAAAAACATTTAAATCATTATTCTAATCTTTGCTACGATTCGCAAAAAGGGATTTTTGGAACCCGTTGAGTTGGCAAAGTGTGGGCTCTGTGAAGTTGTTTAGTTATGTTAAACTTGTTTTGACGTGGACCTTTTTTTTTTGTTTTTGAAAAAGAAAAATTTCAAATGGGCTGAAATCTGTTTAATTAGATGTTATGCTAATGTTGTCTGGGCAATTTAATTTTTTCGCGACCCTGCACTCCGATATAAATCCTTTTTGAGTCCTAGCCATTTGACAAATTTAACCTTTGGCCTGAAAAAACTTGAGGATTGCAAATGCGGTGACCTGAATACCCCTTTTAAAGTGAACATGAACTTGTTTTAGCTGGTCGTTTGCTGATTGGGCTGAGTAATGCTAATTTGTTTTAAATCGAAACAAA
>CAJHNH020000878.1:267179-274953 GCA_905116865.2 Candidula unifasciata | reverse complement strand
AAGGTATTCTAATCATTCTTCTGTAAAACCACATCCATGAGGCCTCTAAAAATTGTTTGGCCTGCCTACCGATTGTCCAGAATTCACAGCCATATGTTAAAACTGGATGTATGTAGCAAGCAAAAATTCTTTTTCTAACTCTCAATGACAAGGATATATTACACAAGATGTTTTTCATTTTATAAAATGCAGTTTTTTTCCTGTCCAATTCTGTTTCTTATTTCATTTATGCATCTTCCATCTGATGTTATTCATGTTCCCAGATACTTAAATTTCTGTACTTGTCCCAAAATAATACCATTGACTTTTATTACACATCTAGGAATAATTTGTTTCTTTGACACCACCAATTACTTCTGTCTTCCCATTATTCAAACTGAGGCCCATTCTTCCACTTTCTAACACCACAATGTCTGTCATTTCCTGTCATTCTTTCTGACTTGTTGCTATCAAGACTGTGTCATCGGCATAACGTAAATTGTTTATATTGTGCCCACCAACCATAATTCCGGGCATATCAATTAAAGATCTCATTATATATTCACTGTATATTGAAAACAAATCAGGTGAAATAACACATGCTTGTCGTACGCCCCTCTTTATGCTCTGGGGTACTCTTCTCATATATTTGATAAGCCTAAAGGCGTGGAAAGGGATATTTACTTTACTTTACTTTACTTTGTCTTTTTGTTGTTGTCGTTGTTGTTATTTTTGGTGTCTCCATCCTCTCTTTTATTTTGAGTTTTTGTTTTCCACATTGTCAACATCTCCCCTCACCTCTTCATCGTCATTTTCCGTTAACTTTTTTGTCTTTATTCCCTTCATCTTCTTCTTCATTACCGCATGCTTACGTTACTCTTGTAGAAATTGTAATGTGTAAAAGCTATTAGTTACTAATACTATAAATTTAGCTGCAAGCGAACACAAAAAAAAAAGACTAGGTTCTCAATTTATTACGTACCCCAAACAGGAAATCCCTGTGGGAAATCCACAGCTGACCTGACAGTCCATTATTTCAAGTGGTGCAAGTGTGCTGTTGTGTGGTGATTTTTTTGAGTGTTCATCTAGTGTCTTCTAATCCTAACCCTAACCCTAACCCTAACCCTAAACTTTACTGTAGAGAAATCTCGAGAAACTACAACCTGAACACCCTAGAATTTATTGTGAATGTCTCCCGTGACGTTGTCGTGACGTCAGGGGTAAGTTATAAATTAAGTACCAAAGACTAAACTGTATTAAGAATCTATGGTTAAGCACCAGCAAGGAAATGAAAGTTAAAATTTTGTAAGCGCCCATCTTCACTGTAGCTACTAATGGATATGACTCGTGGTCTATCTTCCAGTCTTTAAGAAAGACAATTATAACTTTTGAGCTGAAATGCTGTAGATTTTCAGAATACCATGGGCAACGAAAAAGAATACATAGTGACATTTTACAAGATCTGCAGATCAAGCAAAACTGGGTGATAAACAGTATCTTGTCTCGGAAGCTGAAATGTTTTGGACATCTCAAGCCCCACGGTGGACTGGGGAGGAGGAGGAGTGGGGAAGCAGATGACATGTTACTAGGAAAGACTCGACCAACACGAAGATGGGCACAGGATATAAATGACTCCCTGGAAATAAAAGAGCTTGAGGCGGGAAAGCTGGCCAGAAACAGTTTTTTTTTCGGACAGACTGGTGGGAGCGATATTCTGCAAATGACATGCTAAATTATAATGATATTCGGTTCTTAATTTATAACGTACCCCAAACACGAAATCCCCGTGGAAAATCCACAGCTGACCTGACAGTCCATTATTTCAAGGGGTGGAAGTGTGCTGTTGTGTGGTGCTTTTTTTGAGTGTTCATCTAGTGCCTTCTAATGCTAACCCTAACCCTAACCCTAACCCTAACCCTAAACTTGGCTGTAGATAAATCGCGAGAAACTACAACCTGAACACCCTAGAATGTATTGGGAATGTCTCCCGTGACGTTGTAGTGACGTCAGGGGTAAGTTATAAATTAAGTACCTGATATTCTGCCGACGCATATTCCTAAAAGCGAAGCGTCAAAGAGGAAAATACTAAGGGATACCCTCTCCATTGTAATCGTTACCTGCTAACGCTTACATGTGCAATGAACACGCTTCGCAACATTACTGGGCCAGTATTATTTCCAAAAATGTTTAATTGTATCCGTATTTATGCTCGGCCGAACTGGCAGCCTCGTCAGTTGTGTCTTGGTGGTAATTCGAGTATAAAAACAACCGCATTTGTCAACATGCGAGTTAGCAGTTGCACCACTGTGGATCCTCAACGATGTAAACGCAAGACATATTTAAGATCACAGTCAAAGTTGAAGTCGAGAGCATCGACCTAGTGGTATCGAGCTGTATCCCTCTTGACTCGGTCTCTTTCTGCAGAACGACTTGCTGCCTACCAAGAGTGTCGCAGAAAGTGTGAACATCGTTATCTCCAGCGACAATCCCCGTGGTTGCTGTAAATAGTGCACCCCTAAACTGAACTACACAGCCGTGAAAAGAATCCACGACCTTCAGAGCGCGAGGCAAGGGGCTTGGCCACTTCGCCAAGGAGAACCCCCGTCCTCCTCCCCCTTTCCCCCCCCCCCCCCAAGAGACAAATATTTACAGACGCACAAAGGTGTAGATTGAAAACATTTGACAGGCAAACTGTCAGAAAAAGAATTCTAAACGGCATATTTATGAATAGAACATGTTAGAAGAGCTTCATCTTTATGTGTGGAGCCTGAAATATAGTCAAAGTACAGGACCCTTATCCACGCCTTCATGTGTTTTGGGCATATAGGGCTAGACCTGTAATGTATAGACCACTGGGCACTTGATAGGTAATGTAGTCCGAATGACGCAGCAGCCTTTACTTCCCAGGACTGCACCTGGTACCCACTCAAGGCTGGCTAGACCCGGGAGCCAAGATCACTGTTGAACAAAACAAAAAGAAGTCCGGCTCTGTGAGGGCCCCGATCCACGACCTTCCGATCCGCAAGCGAGTGTCCAGCCACTACACCTCGGCGACTCCCGTGGAGCGCAAAATGGGTCTAAATATGTGACATACGGTTATGAGTTACGAGTGGGGTTGTCTTTCGGCACTCCGGGCACGTCCGTGGGTGCTCACATTTCCCTTTAACATATACATCAGCCTCTGGCGGCTAACAATGCCAGACCTATGCTGGTCGATACGACCCCTCATGCGTCTGGTGTGCATCTCGACAGAATCCTTACTCTCAAATCTCTTTTTCGTAACAGCAGCGATGATAGCGTACCTCCTCAAAATCCTCTATTTCAACCATACTCTCTCTCTCTCTCTCTCTCTCTCTCTCTCTCTCTCTCTCTCTCTCTCTCTCTCTCTCCTTCTCTCTCTCTCTCTCTCCTTCTCTCTCTATCTCTCTCTCGCTCTCTTTCAGGACAATAGCAATGTTGGCGTAATCTATAGGCGGTTTACATAAAGTAAGGTATTTGTTGGGAGCTGTTGTATTATCTCGCCAGACATTTTGCATTTTTGTCCACAGCAAGAATGTAACCGTTTTTTACTGCCCGTATTTTAGCACTTGTTAGGCCAGTGTTAGATCTCGGTTCGGTCGGACTGGAGAAAAAAAAGAGGAGGGGAGGGGGGGGGTGTTGGGGGTGGCAGGTGGGCGTCCTTTGCGTAGGGATTTAACTTCGCCTGCTACTGTAGTCCAGGTCGACCCAGTCTTTAGAGGGTACCAGGTGCAGCGCCTGGAAGTAAAGGCGGACGGCGTGGTGCTGACCACATCACCCATCCTGTGCCGATTGCTCTATTAAATATAGGTCTAGCCCTATATGCCCTATAGCCTTATGGCGTATAAAAGGGTCCTTTACTTTTTAAACTTAGTAGTGCAGTCGCCTCGAACTGTGCACGTGACGGTGTTTATTTTTGCCCCGGACAGCACATGAACCCAACGTTGCAGCCACTCGACCAGCAGCACGGCGTTAAGTTGGAGGTGGGTAACACAGCAGACATTACTGTTGCGACTGACAAAGTATAATCATACCCAGTTCTGCTGCCACGCGTGGCTCATGTAATATCACCCTGTCTCCTAGAATCCCACAGTCTGGACCAGCAAACACGCAAATTGCCGAAACTTTCTTTTCAGTATATGCAGGGCTTGTATTCCCTAGAGAAAAAAGGTGCCGGCACTCGCCACAGAATAATATAGTTTTGTCCGCTGTTACCAAGTCTTCCTCACTTTCCCATTTGTTTTACTACTACTACTACTACTACTACTACTACTACTACTACTACTACTACTACTACTACTACTACTACTACTACTACTACTACTACTACTACTACTACTAATAATACTACTACTACTACTACTACTACTACTACTACTACTACTACTACTACAGATACTGCTGCTGCAAGTGCTACTACTACAGCTGCATCTGCTGCTGCCATTGCTAGTACTATTTTGTCTATTACTACTTTTACCGCTACAACTATTACTGTCACCAATACCTCTACTACTACTACTGCCATTACTGTTATTATTACTACTACAAGTATCAATTAGTACTACTACTATTATTAATACGACTTATACTACTACTACTACTACTACTACTACTACTACTACTACTACTACTACTACTACTACTACTACTACTACTACTACTACTACTGCAGCTGCTGCTGGTGGTGCTGCTGCTGGTGCTGCTGCTACCACTACTATTACTTCTACTACTAATAATAATATTAATAATAATAAAAATAATAATAACAATAAAAATACTATTACTTCTTCTGCTACTTCTCCTACTACTTCTTCTCCTACGTCTACTATAACTGCTGCTACTACTATTACTTAAAGTACAGCTACGAAAAATTACTATCCTAGCTGCTAATGTTATAGCGATCTCACATAATTCTATTATTATTTCTACATTAACTCCTTTCCTTGCCGCACCAGCTAGCTTAGCTGATAGTAACTGCCCACAAATGCAGTGCCACAGATATTACCACAGAGACATGTAGCACCCAAACGAAACTACACTCAACTCGGCCAGTCGTGAGCTTGTTGACTTCTTTCTCATTTAAATGTAAACGTCTATACTGCGTTTAAAAACTCATGCTGTCACATTCATTCTCTCCGTTTTCTCTGTCCCTTTCTGTTTATCTCTGTCTCTCTCTCTCTCTCTCTCTCTCTCTCTCTCTCTCTCTCTCTCTCTCTCTCTCTATCTTTCTTTCTCTCTCTCTCTTTTTCTCTCTCCCTGTCTCCCTGCTAATCTATGTCTGTATGTCTCTCTATACCTCTCTCTGTATTTCCATCTGTATCTGTCTTCATGTCCGTCTCTCTGTGTGTCTTTCTGTCTCTCTGTCTCTCTATATCTCTATATGTATTTCTCTGTATCTATCGGTTTCTCTCTGTCACTCTCTCTGTGTCTTAATATATCTGCCTCTCCCCCCCTCTCTCTCTCTCTCTCTCTCTCTCTCTCTCTCTCTCTCTCTCTCTCTCTCTCTCTCTCTCTCGGTATTATCAGTGTTGGCGCAACCCATGGTAGTTGCCATCTGCAACAGTCTATATAATTCAGATATCTGCTGGACACCAGGTTGTCTGATATGCCCCTATCTCATCCTCAGACCAGGAACCTGCCGGAGAATTTCAACGAAGCCAAGTTCATCGGCTTCACCATGTACGCCACCTGCGTCATCTGGCTGGGCTTCTTTCCCATCTACTTCGCCGGGGACAACAAAGAGATCACGTTGTGTTTGTCCGTCTCCCTGAGCGCTGCCATAGCCCTGGTGCTGCTCTTTGTGCCGAAGGTCAGTTGGTGATTTTTCTGAGGTATTATGTGGACGTATTATGTTGGGGGAATTCTGCTGGGGTGTTCTGATAAGGTATTCTGTTGGGTGTATCCAGTTGGGGCATTCTGTTGGGGTATTCTGTCGGGGTACTCTGTTAAGGTATTCTGTTTGGGTATTTTCTTGGTGTATTCTTTTTTGGGTATTCTCTTAGGGTATTCTGCTGAGACATAATGTTTGAGTATTGTGTTGGGGTATTATGTTGAGGTATACTGTAAGAGTATTCTGCTGGGGTATTCTCTTAAAGTATTCTGTTAGGGTATTATGTTGGGATATTCTGTTAGGGTATTATGTTGGGGTATTCTGTTGAGACATTCTCTTTTGGCATTCCGGAAGGACATAATGTTAGGGTATTTTGTTGGAGTATTCTGTTAGGGTATTATGTTGCGGCATTATGTCCCCTCTGTCCCTCACTCTCACACCTTTCTTACAGACTTTGTCCCCTCTTTCCCTCACATATCCTCACACCTCTCTCACAGACTGTGTTGTCCTCTCTGTCTCTCACACACTTTCACACCGGTCTCACAGACTGTATTGTCCTCTTTGTCTCTCACACACTTTCACACATGTCTCACAGACTGTATTGTCCTCTCTGTCTCTCACACACTCTCACATCGGTTTCACAGACTGTATTGTCCATCTCTGCCTCTCACACACTTTCACACATGTCTCACAGACTGTATTGTCCTCTCTGTCTCTCACACACTCTCACACATGTCTCACAGACTGTATTGTCCTCTCTGTCTCTCACACACTCTCACACATGTCTCACAGACTGTATTGTCCTCTCTGCCCTCACACACTCTCACACATGTCTCACAGACTGTATTGTCCCCATATTCTCACACTTTCTCACAGACTGTTTTGTCCCCTCTGTCCCCACACACTCTCGATTCCTCTCTCAGAGACTTGTTATTTCTTCCGATACCCACACACTTTTACACCTCTCTCCCAAACAGTGTTGCCCCTGTGTCCCCCACTCACGTTTACATCTATCTCCCGAACAGTTTCCCTTCTGTCCACGCTACTCTCCCACACTCCTACAACTGTTTTAGAGATTGGTATCCCTCCCACAGGTGTACGTCATCGTCTGGGTGCCGGAGAAAAACACAAGAGGAGCTTTCACAACTTCGAAGGATGTAAGGTGCCACATCGGTTCTAAGTCAATGATTTCTGGCGACAGTATTGACATCAGGTGAGTCTACATCTGATCTATTGGGGCACTTCACTCTACTAGCCTTCCTGGGTACTTTACTCTGCTCGCCTACATGAGTACTTTACTCCCCTGCCCGTTTACCTTGCTCTTCGCCTACCTGAGAACTTTACTCGCCTTTGCTGAGACCTTTACTCTACTTGCCTACCTGAGTATTTTACTCTACTTGCAAATCTGGGTACTTAACTATACTTGCATATCTTGCCTACCTGTCTACTTTACTCTACTAATCTACAGGGGCACTTTATTTTACACGCCTACGTGTCTACTTTACTTATTTCTACTCGCCTACCTTGCTAATTTTCTCCACTCACATACCCGGGCACTTTAGTCTACTCACCTACTGGCCACTTTGCCGTACTCTACCTGGGTTTTTTACTCCGCTCACCTACTTTGGTTGTTTACTTTACTTGTCTTCATGGATACTTTACTCGCCTACTTGAGTACTTTATTCTACAAACCTACCTGGGCACTTTACTCTGCTTGTTTACCTAAGTACTTTGCTCGCCTACCTGGGTAATTTAAGCTACTTGACTTCGTGGATACTTTACTCACCTACTCAAATACCTTACTCTACTCATCTGCGTGGACACTTTACGTGTCTACCTAAGCATTTTACTCACCTATCTAGCTACTTTGATCGCCTACCTGAGTATTTATTCTACACATCTACATGAGTATGTTACTCTACTCACTGCCTGAGTACTTTACTCACC